>JAOTOM010001974.1:0-86227 GCA_034440615.1 Ashinkailepas kermadecensis | reverse complement strand
GCATGTCAGGAAACGGACACCACTCCAATGATCGCCCGGCGGTGCTCGCTGCTGCACGCACTTCATCAGCACCACTGCGCCTGCCCTGAGTGGGATGTCGGCTATGGCCGGGTCAAGAGAGGCGTCACCACCGGAGCGTCCCACCGGAGTCATCCTGCCGCCGCCGTCCCACTGACACCATCCAACCGACACCGTCCCACCGGAGTCATCCCACCGAGTCATCCCACCGGAGCCGTCCCACCGGAGTCGTCCCACCGGAGCACCATCCCACCGACACCGTTCACCGGAGCCGTCCCACCGGAGTCGTCCCACCGACACCATCCCACCGGAGCCGTCCCACCGACACCATCCCACCGGAGCCGTCCCACCGACACCATCCCACCGGAGCCGTCCCACCGACACCATCCCACCGACACCGTCCCCACCGGAGCCGTCCCACCGACACCATCCCACCAGAGCCGTCCCACCGTCAGGCGCCAGTCAGTCAACATTGTGTGTCGGCCGGCGCCGGGTCCTGACTAGCAGCCGCGCTGCCGTCCGCCTCCCGACCGGACGTCCCGACCTGCCGACCGGACGTCCCGTCCTCCCGACCGGACGTCCCGACCTGCTGACCGGACGTCCCGACCTGCCGACCGACGTCCCGTCCTCCCGACCGGACGTCCCGTCCTGCCGACCGACGTCCCGTCTTGCCGACCGGACGTCCCGTCTTGCCGACCGGACGTCCCGTCTTCCCGACCGGACGTCCCGTCCTGCCGACCGTCGTCCGGCGTCTGCGCGTTCGCCAGCTGCTGCATGGGCACGCCGCCCTGTTCGGAAATCTTGCGCGCTGCTGCTGCTGCTGCTGCTGGTGGTGGCGGTGGTCTTGGTGTTCGGCGTGGCGCCATCCCACTGTCGACACAGGTGCACAGTTCAACAAGGTACAGACGCTCGGCTGGTGAAGAGAACGGCCACGCGATTAACGATCCTATTGACTGCTTCATTACGAACAAATATGGTGCCTGTTTCTCTCCGGATTAGCACACTGTCCGTATGCCTTGGGCTGAGCAAAGGATTTCTTTCCAGTCATTCTTTGCATGGAATTTGGGTACAAAACAGCGGTCATTGGAGGATTCTCTGCTTCAAAATCAGCTCCTCGGTTATTTTTTCCCGTTGATACATGAATGTGAGCTTCACGTGATGTCTGACCCGTATCAAACTCCGAATGAGTGTACCAAGCAAGCAGACGAAATGTGGGAGACGACGACATTGGAATATACAGGTGTCCGAACTACATATTCTAAGCAACGCTGTTGATGTAGAATACCATCATTTATTGATATTTGGCACAATTTCAACGGAGCGTGGGACATGGGCCTCCATCGAGATTCTGAGGGCAGGCCATTGCAGCTGCCTGCCTCATCCGAAACTGCCTCAAAGCGTGTGGCTTCGGCTTCATTGACGTGTACGGAGTGACTGATCCTCATGTCATAAACGAACAACATGCGATAGTCGTATCGACATGGATCCCGTACCTCTACGGTGATTTTCCTGGCCTCGTAAATACTTACTGTGGATAACAATGCATGTTCACTAACCTCATATCAAACCGAGGAATCGAAACTAGTTTGGGAAGGGAAGGGATGAGGGACTGCAAAAAAAGACTTTGGAGTATTCTATCTCCTGGCAGTGCCATAGCCATCATATAATTTTTTTCTAAAAAAGAATGGATCGCTGTCCCCTTATTGCCCTCGTTTCTATGTCAATGATTCGATGTTAAATGAACATAGAATATGCATTACTCAGCGCAACGAGGCGATGAAATCTATGCGGGTCTTCATCAACTCACCACGGTTTTAATAAACGTTACATCAGCACCATATAAGCAGCAGCAATACGTGTAATTTAACTGGGTAACACAATGCCGACTCTTAGAAATGTGATGCACGTTGGAGAGTTAAGCAAACTGTACAGGGTTTCCACCAATTCCATTCTACGGAGCTTCTTGGCGGCGATTCTGTGCATAACTATAGCATGATACACGATTTTGTGAATTACTATGATATAATGCACGATTTTGTGCATGACTATTGCACGATACACGATTATGTGCATAACTACAGCAAGATGCACGATTATGTGCATGACTACAGCATGGTACACGATTATGTGCGTGACTACAGCATGATAAGCTATTCCGTAATTGCACCAGTTGTGCATAAGAGTACCTGGCCATCTTTTCTTGTCGGATGAATCTTCCCATTTCGGAAATTCAGGCCGTTCTTGCTGAGCTCCAGAACTCTGTTTTTGATTGCCTTGCGTGTGCCCGACCGCACGATGAACAAGAGAAAAATCAGAGTGCCTTGAGAAGCGTTGATAATGTCCGTGAAATACCTGACGGAGGAACGATATTCGAGGTGAGCGAGCGGCCTGACTTTGTTTATGCATGAGTCGGTAGTCGTTCTGGTAGTGCACACTCAGTCTTCACTGTCCGCTATCAATGCACCGTAAGATCACGGTCTCTTTATATTTGCTATGCACGGTCTGGCTAGACACGCTGTTGACTGCAGCCTTGCTCTCACGCGACTGGCTCTGTCGGGGAGAGCAGTCAGGAGTAGGTCGCGCGTCCGTGGAGGTCTATGGTGTTATCCATAACCATAAACGACCGTCCGCGTTCTGCACATGCGACACACGCGTAACAGTCGTGGACAAACTGTCCATGAAAGAAATTCAACAAAGAAGGTGGTCTAATGCAGAATTTTTCGCTGATTGATTGGAAAAGCTTACCAATTGGGGGAGGTAAATGCAAGAAACAAGTAGAAGCATTAAAATCCGCTACAAAAGACAACCCAAGCTAAGCTTACTGTTCTGAGCCACATGACGAGAAAGTGTACGCACGAACATTACCAAACACATTTACCCTCCCACATACCTTATCATGTACATGCACACACACTCTCTCTCTCTCTCTCTCTCTCTCTCTTATATATATATATATATATATATATATGTATATATATATATATATATATATATATATATATATATATATATATATATATATATATATATATATATAAATATATGTCAGTGGCCTGACAACACCGAACATAAACACTGCGTGCTCTTTGAAAAGTTAATTTTGTATTTTTAATCATCATGCCACTTCAATGCTAGACAATCAAGTCCCATTTTCGACTATCAATAAGTGGGCACCACATCGACTCACCATGCCTGATCGGTCCGATCTGAGAGGACAGGCACTCAGCTATCCAGCTGACTTCCATGACGATGAACAGGTTCACGTACACCTTCAGCCTGCAGCATAACCAGGAACGGGTTGTCAAGGCTGCCAATCCAACTCTAAACCCCGCCTTCGTGGAGCATTCGTCTGATTCATCTTCAGCCCCACCCCATTGTCACCAAGAAAAAATAGAGTTTTTTGTGATGGTGTGTTTTTATATATATATATATATATACATATAAATATATGTCAGTGGCCTGACAACACCGAACATGAAACACTGCGTGCTCTTTGAAAAGTTAATTTTGTATTTTTAATCATCATGCCACTTCAATGCTAGACAATCAAGTCCCATTTTCGACTATATCAATAAGTGGCACCACATCGACTCACCATGCTTGAATCGGTCCGATCTGAGAGGACAGGCACTCAGCTATCCAGCTGACTTCCATGACGATGAACAGGTTCACGTACACCTTCAGCCTGCAGCATAACCAGGAACGGGTTGTCAAGGCTGCCAATCCAAATACAAACCCCGCCTTCGTGGAGCATTCGTCTGATTCATCTTCTCCAAGGCCCTCTATCCCCATTGTCACCAAGGAAAAACAATATGAGATATTTTTGTTGATGGTGTGTGCCCCCTGAGGAAGTTCATGGCAGATTGACCAGTGACAGAACTGTCTCTCTCACTTCTTGATAGTCTAATTTTTAGCACTGCATTGGTGGTGAAAGCTATCTGCCTCTGCAAGTGTTACCCTCTGATCCGGACACAAAACTCCAGCACCAGCCGCTGCTGATAACGACCAGGACCTAGAGCCAGACTTCCAATACCAGCCGCCGCTGATAACGACCAGGACCCAAAATTCCAGCACCAGCCGCCGCCGATAACGACCAGGACCCAGAGCCAGACTTCCAGTACCAGCCGCCGCTGATAACGACCAGGACCCAGAGCCAGACTTCCAGCACCAGCCGCCGCCGATAACGACCAGGACCTAAACCAGACTTCCAGCACCAGCCGCCGCCGATAACGACCAGGACCCAGAGCCAGACTTCCAGTACCAGCCGCCGCTGATAACGACCAGGACCCAGAGCCAGACTTCCAGCACCAGCCGCCGCCGATAACGACCAGGACCTAGAGCCAGACTTCCAGCACCAGCCGCCGCCGATAACGACCAGGACCCAAAGCCAGACTTCCAGTACCAGCCGCCGCTGATAACGACCAGGACCTAGAGCCAGACTTCCAGCACCAGCCGCCGCCGATAACGACCAGGACCCAGAGCCAGACTTCCAGTACCAGCCGCCGCTGATAACGACCAGGACCTAGAGCCAGACTTCCAGCACCAGCCGCCGCTGATAACGACCAGGACCCAGAGCCAGACTTCCAGCACCATAATGGGACACAGTAATAAATGAAAACGTTTATTTCAACAACGAGGTGGTCAGAACTGCACGCCTTCTTCTATCAAACTCGACACTGTGACCAACGATGCACGCAAGTGGTCTGCGGTTTCGGACACCTATTAGTGGATAAACATTTGCGTTTTCCGACATAAATTATCGTGCATCCGACAGAAATGTGCCCAACCGCGACACTATAGGGATCCACTACCTTATAGCACTTCTGGGCGTGTCCCTACGACACTACAAGGGTCCACTCCCTTATAGCACTTCTGGGCATGTCGCTGCGACACTATAGGGGTTCACTCCCTTATAACACTTCTGGGCGTGTCCCTACGACACTACAGGGGTCCACTCCCTTATAGCGCTTCTGGGCATGTCGCTGCGACACTATAGGGGTTCACTCCCTTATAGCACTTCTGGGCGTGTCCCTACGACACTACAGGGGTCCACTCCCTTATAGCGCTTCTGGGCATGTCGCTGCGACACTATAGGGGTTCACTCCCTTATAGCACTTCTGGGCGTGTCCCTACGACACTACAGGGGTCCACTCCCTTATAGCACTTCTGGGCATGTCGCTGCGACACTATAGGGGTTCACTCCCTTATAGCACTTCTGGGCGTGTCCCTACGACACTACAGGGGTCCACTCCCTTATAGCACTTCTGTGCATGTCGCTGCGACACTATAGGGGTCCACTTCCTTATAGCACTATGTCGCTGGCCGTGCCGATAAGTACTTCGTACATTCGAAATAGTGTCTGACTTCAATTTTAAGATGGGACGTTTTGCTTCACAGGAACAACATGACGAACAATTTGTGATGCTCTCGCCATGCTATTTACGACCCGAACAAACTGAAACGTCCAGCGCATTAACAAACAACAACCCGGTGTATTTTGCGATGAAGCGTCAGATTCTAGGTCATCTAAGGTCATGGCATCCATGAAGTCAGCCATGAGGATTATTTTTCACGACTCAATTATGCAAAGCTGTGATAGACGTGATGCAGGCGAGACGTCACCTAGCTATAGTCCCAATATATTGCATAAATACTCATTCAGTAGCAAGTGTATAACCTGACTGATTCGGTAACTTTGTCACGGCCATCTCAGTCCACATGCATACTTCGCTCTGCTATGCATCTGACAAACAGCTTTGTTGGTAGATCCGACTGTTTTGCGTTTGAAGAGTTGTCGGCACATGTCCATATTTATGCCTACTAAACGAAACTGTAACGAAACGAAATATACATCAGGTTACGCCCCACTACGTAATACCCTAGATATTACTGTATTTAATGTATTCGCACCAGACTACATCCAAGGGCGTCAATAAACACATGTTATCCAGCGAACGATGGGCAGTTTCTCCCTAGAGGTGGCAAATGCACAGACAATTGAGACCAGAGCCCGGGCCGAGCCGGAATGTATGATGGACACCAGTTGGGCACCATCAAAATGAACTGAAGAAGGATCGAAATACCAATTTTTATACGCAGTTTTTGTTTTGCATATGCAGTAGCACCGTTGGCATTTCTGTTCAACTAAGGTCATATAGGCAGTTCACATCACCTTGAAGAACTTCGTTCACTCCCCGAACAAGTCATGCCATCTAATTGTTAACATGTTAGGTAACACATTGATGGGCACGTTCGTACTCCGGATCTGCGATAATAGACGGACTTATTGTTGTGGTGGATGTTTGGTTGTCATTAAAATATACACTGTATTCTTCTATTTCGAAGTTGCTTTTGCTGCCAATGCATTAATTAATGATTCATTACTTGAACGTTCTTGCTCGGTAGCTTACAGCACCACCAAATCCTCTTAATGTCCAGGAATGTAGTTTGCATACTAAAACGGTCCAACCACCGGCTGTACCCCAAGCTGACAACAAACAAATTGACCATGGAGCATGGGTTGTTGAGGATGTAATGTGAAATTCGAAGAATGAAAAATATTGTGTTTGGAATTCTGAATCGAATACTAGAATGATAAAAACATTGCATGTGGTATGCAGGCTGCTACATATTCATTAAAGATAAATGAATTAAACCTTGTCCATGGTTGCAATTTTGATGTATTCTTTGGATTAGGAAGGTCAGCATTAAGCTGCGCACTTTATGGGATGTTGGTTCTGGAATTATGCTATGAACTATGGTAGCCTGCTAATAGAAAAACAAGTACTTTCTGGGAGAACGCTTATTCTTTCCTTGCATTGTCATCCAACACACTTTCAAGAAAATGATGTACACTGCCAATATAACCATGCACAAGAACAATGATATTGGTAGGCCATGCTAAAACAACGTGCTGCAACGCTAGTCTTGTGCCATGCATTGGTGATTTTCGTCTCGTTCCAGCCATACTGGATACAGTACACTGCAACACTACACTGCAACAGTACACTGCAGCAGTACACTGCAACAGTACACCGCAGCAGCACACTACAGCAGCACACTGCAGCAGCACACTGTAGCAGCACACTACAGCAGCATACTGCAGCAGCACACTGCAGCAGCACACTGTAGCAGCACACTGCAGCAGCACACTGTAGCAGCACACTACAGCAGCACACTGCAGCAGCACACTGCGGCAGCACACTGCAGCAGCACACTGTAGAATCACACTGCAGCGGTACACTGCAGCAGCACACTGCAGCAGCACACTACAGCAGCACACTGCAGCAGCACACTACAGCAGCACACTACAGCAGCACAATGCAGCAGCACACTGCGGCAGCACACTGCAGCAGCACACTGTAGAATCACACTGCAGCAGCACACTGCAGCAGCACACTGCGGCAGCACACTACAGCAGCTTACTGCAGCAGCACACTGCAGCAGCACACTGTAGCAGCACACTGCAGCAACACACTGCAGTGGGACAGCAGTATGGCAGCACACTGAAACACAGCTCGCGTACCTGTCTCGGGCCGTGCGCTTCCTGTTCAGGATCCTGGAGTTCCGTTCAGCCTTGTACAGTGTCCAGGCGGTGGCCAGGAAGAACACGATGTTCACGATAGTCACAATGAAGATCGGAACATAGAAGTAGTACAGTTCGCTGTCACTGTCTGGAACGAGTGCATAGCTGGGTCAGGACCAAAGCGTGTTGGCTGTCGTTTGGTTTTGGCCGCACCATTGGTCGTTACTGGACATTGTGGAACTGCTGACAGTACGGGTTTGTGCCGCACCATTGGTCGTTACTGGACATTGTGGAGTGACATCAGCTGACAGTACGGGTTTGTGCCGCACCATTGGTCGTTACTGGACATTGTGGAGTGACATCAGCTGACAGTACGGGTTTGTGCCGCACCATTGGTCGTTACTGGACATTGTGGAGTGACATCGATGGTCTCAGCTGACAGTACGGGTTTGTGCCGCACCATTGGTCGTTACTGGACATTGTGGAGTGACATCAGCTGACAGTACGGGTTTGTGCCGCACCATTGGTCGTTACTGGACATTGTGGAGTGACATCAGCTGACAGTACGGGTTTGTGCCGCACCATTGGTCGTTACTGGACATTGTGGAGTGACATCAGCTGACAGTACGGGTTTGTGCCGCACCATTGGTCGTTACTGGACATTGTGGAGTGACATCAGCTGACAGTACGGGTTTGTGCCGCACCATTGGTCGTTACTGGACATTGTGGAGTGACATCAGCTGACAGTACGGGTTTGTGCCGCACCATTGGTCGTTACTGGGACAACTACAGTACGGGTTTGTGCCGCACCATTGGTCGTTACTGGACATTGTGGAGTGACATCAGCTGACAGTACGGGTTTGTGCCGCACCATTGGTCGTTACTGGACATTGTGGAGTGACATCAGCTGACAGTACGGGTTTGTGCCGCACCATTGGTCGTTACTGGACATTGTGGAGTGACATCAGCTGACAGTACGGGTTTGTGCCGCACCATTGGTCGTTACTGGACATTGTGGAGTGACATCAGCTGACAGTACGGGTTTGTGCCGCACCATTGGTCGTTACTGGACATTGTGGAGTGACATCAGCTGACAGTACGGGTTTGTGCCGCACCATTGGTCGTTACTGGACATTGTGGAGTGACATCAGCTGACAGTACGGGTTTGTGCCGCACCATTGGTCGTTACTGGACATTGTGGAGTGACATCAGCTGACAGTACGGGTTTGTGCCGCACCATTGGTCGTTACTGGACATTGTGGAGTGACATCAGCTGACAGTACGGGTTTGTGCCGCACCATTGGTCGTTACTGGACATTGTGGAGTGACATCAGCTGACAGTACGGGTTTGTGCCGCACCATTGGTCGTTACTGGACATTGTGGAGTGACATCAGCTGACAGTACGGGTTTGTGCCGCACCATTGGTCGTTACTGGACATTGTGGAGTGACATCAGCTGACAGTACGGGTTTGTGCCGCACCATTGGTCGTTACTGGACACATCCTGACAGTACGGGTTTGTGCCGCACCATTGGTCGTTACTGGACATTGTGGAGTGACATCAGCTGACAGTACGGGTTTGTGCCGCACCATTGGTCGTTACTGGACATTGTGGAGTGACATCAGCTGACAGTACGGGTTTGTGCCGCACCATTGGTCGTTACTGGACATTGTGGAGTGACATCAGCTGACAGTACGGGTTTGTGCCGCACCATTGGTCGTTACTGGACATTGTGGAGTGACATCAGCTGACAGTACGGGTTTGTGCCGCACCATTGGTCGTTACTGGACATTGTGGAGTGACATCAGCTGACAGTACGGGTTTGTGCCGCACCATTGGTCGTTACTGGACATTGTGGAGTGACATCAGCTGACAGTACGGGTTTGTGCCGCACCATTGGTCGTTACTGGACATTGTGGAGTGACATCAGCTGACAGTACGGGTTTGTGCCGCACCATTGGTCGTTACTGGACATTGTGGAGTGACATCAGCTGACAGTACGGGTTTGTGCCGCACCATTGGTCGTTACTGGACATTGTGGAGTGACATCAGCTGACAGTACGGGTTTGTGCCGCACCATTGGTCGTTACTGGACATTGTGGGAGTGACATCAGCTGACAGTACGGGTTTGTGCCGCACCATTGGTCGTTACTGGACATTGTGGAGTGACATCAGCTGACAGTACGGGTTTGTGCCGCACCATTGGTCGTTACTGGACATTGTGGAGTGACATCAGCTGACAGTACGGGTTTGTGCCGCACCATTGGTCGTTACTGGACATTGTGGAGTGACATCAGCTGACAGTACGGTTGCCATCACTAACCGCCACTTCCGTTAACATAATACAACAATCCGATTTTTATGACCGACTTATCTGTAAAAGAAGACAATTACATGGTGACAAGGACGATACGGAGGGGTGGTAAGATAACTCAAAGCATGCGTGATTATTCCGGATCAGAGATGTCAACTGCCGAATCCACCTCGTGTCAGCCAGTGTCAGCCTGTGTCAGCCTGTGTCAGCCTGACAATGGCCGACCACAGCCGTTACACATCAGATGGGCCGACCGTGTCAGCCTGTGTCAGCCCGTGTCAGCCTTCCCATGGCCGACCACAGCCGTTACACATCAGATGGGCCGGCTGTGTCAGCCCGTGTCAGCCTGTGTCAGCCTGACCATGGCCGACCACAGCCGTTACACATCAGATGGGCCGACCGTGTCAGCCCGTGTCAGCCTGCCCATGGCCGACCACAGCCGTTACACATCAGATGGGCCGGCTGTGTCAGCCCGTGTCAGCCTGTGTCAGCCTGCCCATGGCCGACCACAGCCGTTGCACATCAGATGGGCCGGCTGTGTCAGCCCGTGTCAGCATGTATCAGCCTGCCCATGGCCGACCACAGCCGTTACACATCAGATGGGCCGACCGTGTCAGCCTGTGTCAGCCTGCCCATGGCCGACCACAGCCGTTACACATCAGATGGGCCGGCTGTGTCAGCCCGTGTCAGCCTGTGTCAGCCTGCCCATGGCCGACCACAGCCGTTACACATCAGATGGGCCGGCTGTGTCAGCCCGTGTCAGCCTGTGTCAGCCCGTGTCAGCCTGTGTCAGCCTGTGTCAGCCTGCCCATGGCCGACCACAGCCGTTACACATCAGATGGGCCGACCGTGTCAGCCTGTGTCAGCCTCTGTCAGCCTGCCCATGGCCGACCACAGCCGTTACACATCAGATGGGCCGGCTGTGTCAGCCCGTGTCAGCCCGTGTCAGCCTGTGTCAGCCTGACCATGGCCGACCACAGCCGTTACACATCAGATGGGCCGGCCAGCGAGACGGGAATGGCTCCTAGACCAAGGTCGCACGCGAAAGGCTGTTACAAAAGAGATTCGTAAGCCAAAGAAGGATTCGCTTGAATCAATACGAAATGTACAAGACTTCGCCGGAATGCTTGTATTGATTATGACTCGCAAAACATAATGTTTGCTTGAAGTTCGTGTAGCATAAATTTTCCTTGGCAGAAGCTTTTTTTATTGAAAACGCTGAACAGGATTAATGTTGTTGAATGATTTATCAAGCGCATTGATCATTACTGAGGCTAATGGGATCTAGATGTATTTACTTGGCGGCCGATCCGTTTGGTGATTCTCCTCTTTTATTTCGAGGAAAAGGTTTGTTCCGGTGGTAAGGGACATCTTCTGTAGTCATATTGTTTCCCAACTGGTGATATATTATGTCATAAACTATTATAATCTTTTATCTATTGCACCACATCTCACCATATTACAACACATATGTGTGAGGCATCGCATTATATTCCCTATAATCTGATATTTGGAACAAAATGGTGCCCGGACACTGGATCAATGGTAAGATGAGCACAAGGGACATGCTGAGTGCTTCGTACATATAGAGAACGACACCGCTGGTTATGTTATATGGAGCGCTCCATATAACATACACTCCCCATCCTCACACCTACACTCCCTCTCTCCACACTCCCCATCCTCACACTCCCTCTCTCTACACTCCCTCTCTCTACACTCCCTCTCTCTCTCCACACTCCCCATCCTCACACTCCCTCTCTCTACACTCCCTCTCTTCACACTCCCTCTCTCCACACTCCCTCTCTCTACTCTCCCTCTCTCCACACTCCCTATCCTCACACTCCCTCTCTCTACACTCCCTCTCTCTCCACACTCCCCATCCTCACACTCCCTCTCTCTACACTCCCTCTCTACACTTCCTCTCTCCACACTCCCCATCCTCACACTCCCTCTCTCTACACTCCCCATCCTCACACACCCTCTCTCTACACTCCCTCTCTTCACACTCCCTCTCCTCCACACTCCCTCTCTCTACACTCCCTCTCTCCACACTCCCCATCCTCACACACCCTCACCCTTACCCTCTCTACACTCCCTCTCTCTCCACACTCCCCATCCTCACACACCCTCTCTCTACACTCCCTCTCTCTCTCCACACTCCCTCTCTCTACACTCCCTCTCTTCACACTCCCTCTCTCCACACTCCCTCTCTCTACTCTCCCTCTCTCCACACTCCCTATCCTCACACTCCCTCTCTCTACACTCCCTCTCTCTCCACACTCCCCATCCTCACACTCCCTCTCTCTACACTCCCTCTCTCTACACTTCCTCTCTCCACACTCCCCATCCTCACACTCCCTCTCTCTACACTCCCCATCCTCACACACCCTCTCTCTACACTCCCTCTCTCTCCACACTCCCCATCCTCACACTCCCTCTATCCACACTCCCACTCTCTACATTTCCTCTCTCTACACTCCCTCACACTCCCACTTCTACACTCCATCTCTCTACACTCCCTCTCTCCACACTCCCCAAGCAGAGCCAATCAAGATGATTGTTGTTGTTGTCCCACAACAGTGGAGAAACAATGGACATGCCGTGAAAACAACTTCCCGAGATGTTAAAGTTTCTTCGCAAGCATACTTTCCAAACAATTAGACAATTCTTTAATTTCGCATTCACATCGCACAGTTCTTGGCGGGAAAGTAGTTTGCGAGAGCAATAAGGCCCGTGTTGAAGCGGAAGAGAAACCCATGGACGTTGAGTGGCAGGAAGCTGATGGTTCTGAAACATGGCGCAAGGCGATTGCTATAGGTGTATTGACAATCATAGTGGAAGTGCAAAGGCGTCGGAACGGAGCGGGTGGAGGTGCGGAACAAGGTGCGGGTGTAGCGGAACAAGGTGCGGGTGTAGCGGAACAAGGTGCGGGTGTAGCGGAACAAGGTGACCCCTTAAATTCGAATGTTTCGCCGCCGATGGGAAGATGCTACATCGTTAACATTTTTAGTGCGACACCAACTAAGTCCGGAAGTTGGCATTCTTGGACCAAATCGTGTCGCAGTGCTGTATGCAAGGTAGCGACCTGCAACACAGCCTGGCATCACGAATAGGAATACTTTTCAAACCTGTGAGGCCATGCGCATGACCTTCAACGCCGTTGCTGTTCAAAAATGACTGAAACTGAGAGAGTTGAAGGAAATGAATGTTTTTCCCAAAAACATCTTCCTAAGCTGTGCGATGTGTTTTCCAAGTCAGTCGTAACCACACTGCAAGTGCTTTCCGCTGGAAACGGCCATTATCGGCTAAATTTATGCTTTCAAGTGCACAAATCAACTAGCTACACTCGAGACGAATCTAGTGGCGGCCAGACAAGTACATGAACTATTTTATTTATCTTTCCAAGAAAGAAAATACGAAAATCATTCATGATTTTGTAACCAAAAGTGCAGTTGTGATCCAATGCGTATATTAGCTATCTTAGCGATCCCTTCACCTCGCGAAAATACAACAGCAAAAAAGGAAAAGCCTTGTGTCTCGGTTCCATGTTAATGTATCGTACGGCGGCCGTAGCCATTCTTTCTATACGGTGGCAGGTTCATCCCAGCAAGCACGATCGGTCGATGCAGGCAAATAAGAGCAGGAATGCGTTTGGTGAGCCTGTCAGTGAGACACTGTCCGAGATATCCGTCCTGCCGTCAAACGGGATCACAGAGACGATATCTGAGGCGAGTCCGCCGGCCGTAGAGCGGATGCTGGGCCGTCACTTCCGGCCCAAGTGCCGGCGCAGAACTGTACGTCACATCCTCAGGAAGTGTGGCAAGCGCGATACGACATTGCTGCCGGGGCCGGCGTTGTCCAGTTGGCCAGCCCAGCAGCCCGTCCGGTGGGTGGCGGCCACTGACATCAGAACTGAGGGCGGTTGGTCGCCCGCCCTCGTCAACGCCAGACTTCAAAAGAGAATTGACCGACTTGCGGAGGCGAAGTTTCGCTCCGTCAGCCAGTGAAGTCCACGTTCGGTGTGGGGGTGGGTGTTTCGCTGCATGCGGCTGCAGGCAAGATGGGTCTCAGCAGAAAAATACCGATGTTATTACGTAGCAATCCCTGGCGGGAAAGATCGAGCATGCGGAGAATGCACTGCAAGATCAGCGACTGCTTCTCTTAGCCGGTTACCAGTGATACTGATATGACTAGGGACCAACATACATAATTATCTAACCCGCTCTATCAAACGCACTAAAGCGTGCCAAGCCTCCTGAATGGGGGCTTAGTCACCCCTCCCCTCCCGGCACACGTTTCGGCGGCGTTTCTCAGTAGGGAGAAGGCCCTTCTTACTGGAAAAAGGTGTTCCTACAGGACGTTCGAGTGCACCACTGTCCTTTGAAATTATCAGCCGAAGGTGCGCCTCTGAGCACAAAAGGCGCCCACACAGGGGGACTCGAGTGCGCTCCCATCTCCCAGAAATTTCATCATTCAGTGACGCACCCCTCCGTGGAAATAGCACCCCTTGAAGATCACCGCAGCCCACTTCTCCTGTCGCTCCTACACCCCTGGTTACAGAGGTTCTGACCAAACATGATCCGCAACAGTAATTCCTTTTCAGCAGTAGAAAGGTGCACGTCCGTTAAAAGCTAGCTCGAATTAGTGGCGTGATTAAAGCAAAAACTAATAAAATCCCACCATGAGATTCGCAGGCAGTTTACCATCGCACCCTGAATCCGCACATGGGCATCATGGAGGAGCTGATGAACTCTACCGTGAAAAGGCCGCAGTTTGAGCACTCTCATGCGCAGCATGCGTGGGTTCTTGTTTTCCTTTGACCTTCTCTGGCGTAACGATGTGCCAACTGCTCGCGTCTGTTCGCTAGCAACGGCGTCCGCTAAACAATCCCTGGCAGGAGACGAGCGACCGGATCCTACCTGAGTATCGCATATCGGCGCGATATGCCGTGGCGATCCTCCACCCACTGGGAGGCACTTACACCAACGTTTACCACTCAACATACCGCGTCGTGTCTCCACCCACTGAGAGGCACTCACACCAACGTATACCACTCAACATACCGCGTCGTGTCTCCACCCACTGAGAGGCACTCACACCAACGCATACCACTCAACATACCGCGTCGTGTCTCCACCCACTGAGAGGCACTCACACCAACGTATACCACTCAACATACCGTGTCGAGCCTCCACCCACTGGGAGGCACTTACACCAACGTATGCCACTCAACCACTCAGGTGTTATCAAATATTGGACCGAATGAGATTACGATGAAGCCGTGAAAGGTTTGCACTGTCCGCTCCATCCACTTTTCAGGAGATAATTTCATTACATTAGTAGCTCCGAAACATTTCTTTGTGACGTGATCAAATGTTGCCTATATTTAAACTAGCAATCGAATTCGACATCGGGAAAGCTAGCAGCTGGCAATACAATGTACAGGTACCGGCTCACCATACAAGCGAATATTCACATATGTGCAGTATCGATGTCAGCAACAGCGACTGTCAACAGTTCGCTCCCGAGGCATAGACCGAAACCCCGTCAGTGGTCCTAAAGTCATAAAAGTCATAAAGTGTTAAAGCTTAATAAAAGCCACAGGGCCCATCTGGGTTAAGCCTATCTAGAAAAGGTACTAGAAATGTACATACTCTCACCCCAATCAATCCCTTATCTCAAGTTCCTTGGAAGCTATATATCCCAGCCTATCTAGCACCATTCACTTGCTATTGCATAACACACTCAACAATTACAAACTCCTCCCATCATACCCATTGTGCTACCATAGACAATCTCATCAGTATCACATCCCGAAGGAAGGTGCTGAATCCACTGCTAGGTACACCCTATATAAAGTTATAAAGCGTCTAGACTTAATAAGAGACCCAAGGGCCCATCCAGTTAAGTCTGTAAATGGAAGATACTATAAGCTTGGTAAAAAGACCCTCCCCAACCATTCCACATCCTGAAAAAACCAGTCCTCCAATATCCCACACACCTTTCAATGCCTATCTACCCTAGTTATCCAGCCCTACTCCCCTGATCTCTCTTAACACATGTGGATTGAATGCCTTATCAATAATTTTCAAACTGCAACCATGCTTGCTTAAAGAGGTCTGTGCCGTGCACACTTACTTAACATAAATCTCACCCCATCCATCACAAATTAGAACTCAAAAACAAGATTTAACTGTCTAAAAAATTTGTCCACCCTACTTTTAAATACATTCAATGAGGAACTCCCCACAACATCAGCAGGCAGCCCATTCCACTGATCAACAACCTTTTGACTGAAGACCTGTTGTCGCTTAACTGTCCTACACCTCAACTTGTCTAACCTGAATTGATGACCCCTATGTGATACTCTAAACTGAAGAGCACCATTTAAATTGACCTGATCTAGTCCTTTAACAATTTTGTGCATTTCAATCATGTCCCCCTTAATCTCCTATACTTGAGTGAGTACATATATAATGCCACAAGCCTTTCTCCATATTCTAAGTTACCTATTCCACTGATGAGTCTAGTTGCATTGCGCTGCACTCTTTCTAACTTGTCTATATATTTTTATAGGTAGGGGCTCCAAGCTTGTACAGAATATTCCAAGTGGGGTCGCACGTATGCTAAGTACAGTTTTTCATGACTTTCTTGCTTTTATATATCACACTTCTATTAATGAGTCCCAGCATTCTCAGTGCCCTGTTCCTAGCTGAGCTACATTGTTTTTTCTGCTTTAAGGTCTTTTGAAACCAACACACCTAAGTCCCTTTCCTCTTCAATAACATCCAGTTCCCTCCCTCCCATTGTATATCTGAAAGTCTCACCTCCAGACCCCAGATGCATAACCTTACACTTGTCATAGTTGAAAGACATCTGCCATTGATCAGCCCACTTTTTTAGGTCCTCCAAGTCTAGTTGAATATTTATAGATTGATCACCACTGTTTGCCACTCCTACCAGCTTGATGTCATCAGCAAATTTGAACACTCTATTCCTCAGCCCTACCTCAATGTTATTAACAAAGATGATGAAGAGAAGTGGCCCTAGAACAGAGCCCTGTGGTACTCCACTCAGAACATCCTTCCAATCAGATCTACATCCATTTAACATTACCCTTCGTTTCCTTCCCCTCAACCATGCTTCAATCCAACCTATAACTTTTCCAACAATCCCATGTTGCTGTAGTTGATGAATTAGCCTCCCATGTGGAACTTTATGAAAAGCTTCGCTAAAGTCCAAGTACACAACATCCATCCTGCTTTGATTGTCTACTTCTTTAGTAACATACTCCATGAACTCCAAAAGGTTAGTTAAACAAGACCTTCGAGATCGAAATCCATGTTGATTATCCCTTAGATAATCAACTTAGATCCTCATCTTATAGCCATCTGCAGCTGTGTCTCCATGGATGCCCACCGTAACGTACTTTATCAGACAACGAGGAGTGATCGATATGCATTCTGCAATCGCATGTGTTCTTTATCAATGATCACTGTCGCGCAAAAAAAAACAAAAAACAAGAACGCTACTTTGTGGCAAGCCATTCACTTAAAGAAAGGTGGTTTTCCACATCGACACGGAAAAAGCGTCCAGATAGAACACTTTCATCGCAAGCGTCTAAATCTCCACGGACATGATCTCTGCACATATTTATGGGTGTCCGATTATTGGCGTTACAACGAATTTTGGATTGGAGGGAACGAGAGGGTATAAAAAGTTGATTCCTTCCATGTAGCGTCATGAGTGTAATGCTAAATTCCACCAAGTTTGTTGGACGCCCCCCCCCCGTCCCACGCCGTGACGACGCTCAAACTTTCCATGTCAGCACGTGGTGTAGTGAGCGCCTTCTATTTCAAAGAAAAATGATCACAGCCTCATTAATCAATGCAATCATTCGGTGTTGGAGTACTCGTTGTTTCCAAGTCAAAGTACGCGATAGACGAACACCTCCGCCACCCTGTACTAGACTGTTCGGTGCGAACAGTCTAGAGCAATGCTTCATGGTTAAGTATGTTAGTGTGTATAAAGACATAAAAACAAACACAGATGGGACTACTGCCAGCGGCCGCTGGGTGGCACTGTGTGCAGTCTGCAGCACCAGCCACCGCTTGAGATGTCAACAACCTGTGAACGCCCACCAAGGTCACTTTCCACGGCTTTAAAATGCCGTGACGCTAAAACTCGCATTCCTGTTATGACCACGATCGTAGGCCAACGACTACCTGGTTATACGGCAGCCAGTGTGGACGGGTTATACGGCAGCCAGTGTGGACGAAGTGTGCGACTTCATGAGTCAGCCATCAGCAGCACGCAATCCAAAACAGGTAGGTGGTGACATACGAAACATGGAACGCTCATAAATAAGACAGACACTAAAGTAGTTCGGCAACGGAACAGTATTCAGTATTTCATTATTGTAATTAGTCAACTTTACGAAAGTGTTGGCTGCAAGCAGCACTGCAGGACCATCGAAAATAGACACACACGTTCAAGTTGCAGACCCAATGACCAGAACTAAATGGCACGGTGTCAGCTGCACATAGACGCCATATTGAAGAAGACGCATCGGCGAGGACGACCAGTTTAGGAGCTGATTGCAGACATCCGCTGTCACCTCTCCCTCCCTCTGCCCGCGGTAGTCACGATGCACGGCGGCGACTTACCGGGGCAGTGCGCCACTCACCGGAGAGGAAGCACTTCCGCTCGCCCAGTCTGGGGCGCAAGATGGCCCCCTCCGGCAGGACCGAGAAGGGCGCGTAGTTGAAGAAGGCCAGCAGGCCGGTCATCAACAGCGGCACGCCCCACGCGTACAGCGAGTGCCGGATGAAGCGGTTGCGCAGCGACCGCTCGGACGGCGCCTGGGTGAGCAGGTGTCTGAAAACCAGCGGACTGCTGCCGATCGTAAAGGCGACACGACCGTCAACTGCTGCAATGGCTGCCGGGCCACAGATGCGCAATGCGCATGCGCCGCGTGCCGGCTGAAAGCGATGCACTCAACACACTCGACAGCGACACGCCTGCTGGTGCTGGTTAAGGCAGGTGACGCGAACGGCTGGAAATGGATCATACCCTGGCGTCCTACTTCCCCGGGAGCTTTGAGGGGAAATCAAGTGATTTGGCAATGTGCCATTCGCTAGCCTCGAGAAAACATCGACCGAGTCGATCAAGAATGCGGCCAAATTGGTTCCCCTTAGCGCAGTGCGCCACTGGAGGAATACCAAGTGCGCGCGGCGGCGGAGATTGGCCGTGCGCCGCCGGGTAAACACAAACCTGTTTGCTCATTCCCGAGCAAGATCAGAGACAGAAAACCTGTTTGATAGTCGGGTTCATGGCGTCCGATACAGAGCTGCTGTGTGCCACGCTGGCAGGGTGACGCAGTTCGTGTTGGATTCTGACCAGGTCGAATTCCGGCCGGTGCGATTGAAGTTGCATACTTCCCGACCCCGGAGAACCGAACTGGCGGGACCGAGCAGTCGCATGTTCCGGGCCGGACGCGGAAGTCGATAGTTACGGGCTGCGCTGGCCGAAAAAAAGGTCACCATAGGCGAATGTAGTAGCTCCCGGCCATTTCGGGCACACAAACATCAGCATGCCCATAGACAGAGTGAGCCTGGAATTCCATCACGCCCGATAAGTCACGTCCCCCCGGTTACGTTACCTACCACGAAGTGGCGCACTTTAGGCTTGTTGCGCCATGTTTCCCTGGATGCTTCGTTGTGATAAGTAACATCTGCGCGACAGTTTTATGAAGCTTTAATGCGCATACAATGACTGCGCATTAAAGCTCATGACTGGGCAATAACTGACGGTCATGACAGTCTCATGACTGGGCAATAGGGAGAAGATTGCATCATCCTGTAACAGTACCGTTACCCGGCGGACATCAAGGTGCGTAGTAGATGTGCGAAGCAAGCAGCAGGTACGGGTACGCCAGCAAAACAAGAGGCATTTTAAAGCCACCCTTTCCATGCGAACTCTATAGGGTTCATGGTGAAGGCTTCCCAAAAGTAGGGAAACCTGGTCACCTGGCCCATCCTCTTGTTCCCAGGCCCATGATTACGAGCGAGGGCGAAACGAAGAGCAAGTCTACTCCCATACATATGATATGGCACGGTGCACATGAGCGGCCTGGTCTACTGGTCTACTGGAGCGGCCTGGTCACATGAGCGGCCAAATCCACTCCCATACATATGATATGGCACGGTGCACATGAGCGGCCTGGTCTACTCCCATACATATGATATGGCACGGTGCACATGAGCGGCCTGGTCTACTGGTCTACTGGAGCGGCCTGGTCACATGAGCGGCCTGGTCTACTGGTCTACTGGAGCGGCCTGGTCACATGAGCGGCCTGGTCTACTCCCATACATATGATATGGCACGGTGCACATGAGCGGCCTGGTCCGGTCCACCCGGCCGTCGCGCTTTTGAGTCGGTAAACACATTTGTGTTGCAGCGGTTCGTGTTCTAACGTTTGGACTAAGAGTCCGATGTGTTCTTTTAGTTTTCATTTGTATCGATTTTATCCCAATAGTATCCAAAAGTGTGTTTAATAATTGTTCAAAGAGGTAAGTTTGCGGCAGCTTTCCACTGGCGTCCAACATTCAACAGCGCTCTTCGGCGTAACGCAACATTTCGAGTTAAAATCTTCCCACTCGGAGCTAGATCTGCCTTTTTAATTTTAATTTGTATCCACTTTAATCTTAGTATTTTTTTTCTGAAGTACTCCCAATCTTCGTTCAAAGAAATTGGTTTGCGGCGACATTCTCGCTCCCGGGCAGCTAACCATCGATTACGGCTCCTGTGCACGGACATCGCAGCCGACACACACCACTCTTCAGTGTACCGGGAACACTTCAGTGCCAGGAGGGCATGACTTTTCCTTATTTCTGCTCTTAGTAACGCAATTTGGTGAAAGCTTCGTGTTTGCCATCACCTTACATGCATGCTTGCATGCATGCTTGAAAGCGCGCAACTGAATAAACACTCAAGAAACATCATGCACAGAGATTCGATTGCACTGTGCTTTTAGCGCTTGCCCTCGCTCGTCCGGTGCCTCTATTGGCGCCTTATGCTGGTTGCACTTCGTACAACGACTGATCATTCCCACTGGCAGTTCCAGTACCAAACATTCATGCATTCCATAACGAACACAATGCACATGCGGCCACATATTGCACAGATACACATGCGAAATGGACGGCCAGCTATATCAAATATGGTGCAGGTCAATGGAATACATACCAACGCAGGGAGTGAGCAGCCAAGACATGCTTCCCACAAGTGCAAATACGTGATAACAGAATTGCACTATAATTGCTGCATGCAATTTTTGACAAGAGGGAAAACTGAGTGTGAACTGGTACCCGTTAAACGATTACCACAGAGGTGCATCATATCAGGCCATATGCCGATGAAATGACAGAATCACAGTTCGAGCTCTGACAGCAACATTTACCTTGTTGAGCCTTTTACGGTGGAGACGTTAACGGTTGTGTCGCTCCTTTTATGCTCCTCTTGGCGTTCGAAGTGTGATTTCACCAGCACACAACCCGATGAGAACAAATATAGTGCGTGGCAATGATTACAGGAATAGGAAGCCCAGCAAGCCAAACCAACAGACTGACAAGCCAATTTAACAACTTAAGCCACAAAGGAATCTGATGGCTACTGAAAAACCTCCGGTTGCTCTACAACAAAACCCTGGTTCTATCGTGTTTCAAAAGACGGCATTGGTGGAACATTTGAAAGGTGATTAGCAGTGTTTCAATAGTGAGAACTGTGAAGACACTACACTCCATAACGGATAAGACTCAGGTGTAACTTTGTGAAGACAATGCAATCCATTACGGATAAGACTCACGTGTAAAAATTGCCAACTTGCGAAGACAAGAAATCACGGGTCTATGTTCCTCTACCTGATAGATAAGTGTTAAAGCCAATGGAATTTGCGTTTACTTCGAGAGATGGAGATCAATTGAGGATGGGCGGGATCGGTGGGGATTTCAGAGGGGAACCCCCGACAGATTCTGCAGTGGCTCTCGCGTGTGGGGCTTGTACAAGATCACGTGCGGCTGGAATATCAACGAGACCAGGTTCCGTGGATCAGCACAGATTACGATACTATCGGCCTTGGCAGACCCTGGCTGTCACTTCGAGAGCGGCTTAAGCCGCCTTGAGAGCAGTCAGACGGTCTGGTGAAACAAAAACCTACCACAATGTCCAGAACACCGAATATTTAGAATGTTACAGGTCTGGGGACATGACATGCATTGAAAACCCCCCAACTTCTTTATGGTCGGTGGTACGACACACATGACCCCTTCGAGCCTACCTCTCATCTCATGATGGAGTCAAGCAACCATGGTTATCAATAATTTACAGCATGTTGTTTCCATGAATATACTGATGCAGTATGACTACAAAGCTAGTGCAAGCCAGCATAAACGTCCTTTCCCGATGCGTGATGGCTTCAAGCGATGCGCTCAGAATCTGAGTCCACGGTGACCATGTTTTTTTTGTCTGCAATATGATTTCGTTATCCCAGCAAGCGTTCGCTCTGCTGCCCTAGCCGATCGGTGAGACAATGTTCTGGTGAGCAAAGCCGGCAACAAAGATATCGAACTCCGTAGATCGGGAACCGTCCTTCCAGGTGCACATGCGACGGCGTGGACGGCCGTTCGATGCATGTGGGCCTCAACCTTGCACTTCCCAGAATGGCGACGTGCCTGAACACCAGCACGGTGTTCTCGGCAGCCATAAATACCGGCGCGGCGGCGGCGTCCGCAGGTCTCCGGTCGCCGTCCGTGATGCAGTGATCAGATGGGCCGTGATCGGGGTGGGGTCGGGGTGGGGTCGGGGTGGGGTCGGGTGTCGGGCCGCCCGGCAGCGCGGCGCGACTCAGATCACCCGGCTGGGCTGGGTATACCCGCCGGATGGGGGAGAGGCAGCTGAATCATGCCCACATCGCGAGATGGCCTGATTTTAAACAAAATTGTCCCTTAATCATAATTTACGAGAGATTAAAAAACTGAACATTTTATTTGGAAAATATTGCTTTCAGATCAAGCTCCGGTACAAGGTCATCAAACTCGATTAGTTTTCTTTATAATTGACGGTAGTTGTCCTATTTTGCCCCTCCCTTTTTTTATTTTTTCTTGAAGGACAAACTGCCATGGCATTTCACGTGACGGAATGATTCCAACTTCAAAACATCCACTGTCCATCAAGTATGCAGCACATCGAATTACCTCACCTTAGATATGAGATTTTGACCTGAGGTCACCAAGGGAACTTTACTCATGCAATATCTCAATGTATGGGGAGCCGAAGAAAATGATGGTGACGCATTGGCATACATGATTGCTAAAAGTTATGGACTAAGTAGTTCGTAACTAGAGCTAGCACCGGAAGCAAAGTGACGTTCAAAGATCAAAGTTTGGTCTCCGTTCGCAAAAGGTCTGCAATGTAACATTAGGTAAAGTTCTTCGGTACCCCATGACTTACACGTGAATGTACTCGGTGCAATAAATTAGCATACAAAACGTTGGTTGTGGCGCAGGGATGTAGGAAGTTGAGAATGTGACCTACAATTTGGCCGCTTGACCTCAGTTCACAGTTATTTTTAGCTTTGCTGCATTTCTATTTGCGCGGTACCAAATAACTTTTACTTATCAACATGATATCAACGCCAATATGCCGAACAGCCTCAGTTTATGGACTACGGCTAGAGCACATGCGATCTCCAATGTCACCATTTAACCTTAAGTCACGGAAAGCAAATGAACGTTACGCCGTATAAGCTTTTGGAGAAGCACAGGGCTCAGATAAACATGTTTCTGAATAAACTTACCGGAATGATCTCAGCGCCAATAAATATCTCACCAATCAAGGAAGCATAACGTGCAAACAGATGACCCTGAATATCAAGATTTTACCACAGGTCACGAAGGATTTCAACATTACGCCCGGTGGGAAAATTACGGGGTACCGAATAAGATGTGTGCATGGAGCCTAGTAGGAACGTATATTTATAGTGCCTATAGTGCCTATTATGGCAACTACCTATATTATTAAAAATAGTGCCAATCATCTTCATATGAGCAGAGCATGTATTTGTAATATGTTATTGTGAGGCTGATGTTGTTGCATGTGTCTTATTTGATTCCTTAGTAATAGTCCTCTTTCTTGTATCATACAACATAAACTAGCATAGCCTAGAGGATTACCCATTCTGCACATGCGATCTGAAATTAAATTCTTATGCTTTGGTAAAATATGGTGGTGCTAATGAAAACTCTAATCCACATTTCACACCAAATAGGTGTTCTGTTTGTCTTGTTGGCCAAAACGTTGTATAATTTTCATGGCATGCATGTCATTTATTACTGTGCCAATCATGTTTGAGCTATTTTACATTTTTTTAAAACTGATTTGATAACGGACGGATATCTATATCTGGGATGGATATGGATCTCTGGCAAGCTATCCTTATCCGTCGGGATGCCAGAGGAGGGAATTGCACTCCTCCGGGGCCGAGGTTAGGTTAGGTTCGATGAGAGTAGAGTATAATTTGCAAGGAGAGGATAGGTTAGGTTAGCGTGGGGTTGGCCTGGGTAGGTTAGGCCAGGTTAAGTTATGTGCTTCAATAGTTACACAAAGCTATCCAAATCTGCATGTGACTCGCCACTGCTGGGAACGGGGCTCACTCTGAATCTTTATTCTCGAATTCATGCAATATCAGGATTCCAAAGATTCAAGATTCAAATTTGTCAACATGGTCGAAGATTCAAGATTTGTAAATTTTAGGTCTACGAAGATTCAAGACACAAAATTCAATGTGGCAATCTTGTAGAATTCTTTAAGTTATTTAAGATTCCAAACATCTTGGCTTGCAAAATATTCATAATAATCAAGATTCAAAGCTTGTCACTTTGTCGAAAGATTCCAAAGATTCGAAAGATTCCAAGAAGTCAGGTGTGCTAAGGAGTCAACAGAATCAAAATGTAATGTTGGAAACTCTGTCGAAATATGCAAAAGAATGAAGTTTCCCAACGTTAAGCTTGCGAAAGATTCCAAAGATTCGGTATTTAAGCTTGGGATTCTGCCACAGTTCGGACTGTTCTCGGCAGTCCCGTTATAGACAAATGGAAGAGAAATTGAATTTATTGGACATAACTAATGTGGAAAAGAGTATGATAAAGAACTATTGATCACTATCGATCGCAAAACAAGAGCATTCAAATTGAATTAAGAGCAAATGCTACGTTTCTGGCCTGGAATCAGGATGCGGTACGAAAAACTGCATTGTATCATGCACTTGACATTCTGAAAGCCGAACAAGCATCGGACTCACGCGAATGTCCACCAGATATCGAAGCTCATCACGTTCAACCAGAAGAGTGCAGCGATGAAGGAGTAGTACATCAGCAAGCCTGCCGACAGTAGGAAGGCATCAACAGAATTGAAATGTTGAACATTGCATATATATATATATATATATATATATATATATATATAAATATCTAGCCTCAGGGATTCTCCCTAATTCTCAGGGGGCTCAGGGGCTCAGGCTGTTAGCCACCAGGGGCCCTCTCAAATTGCTAGGTGCCCTTCCCAGTTATCGACAGTTTTTTGTTTGTTTGAAGTACATTATGTTCTCAAATACTTCCAAGTGGGTTCTCCCACCCCCGGTAGACAAAACTTGGGTGCAAGAGGCCACCGTTAGGGTGGAGGTTCCACTTGGAAAGTGTCACCAACTAAGTGCTGTTGGGACACCAGTAACAGGAGTGCTGATTCCAATTGGAGGGCGATTTGAGCTTCTTCGAGGTTTGGCTTCCCCGGTCTTCAACTGTTTTGACTTTGGATCCAATGGGGTACGTAAGGATCCAATGGGGTACGTAAGGATCCAATGGGGTACGTAAGGATCCAATGGGGTACGTAAGTGATCCAATGGGGTACGTAAGTGATCCAATGGGGTACGTAAGGATCCAATGGGGTACGTAAGTGATCCAATGGGGTACGTAAGTGATCCAATGGGGTACGTAAGTGATCCAATGGGGTACGTAAGGATCCAATGGGGTACGTAAGGATCCAATGGGGTACGTAAGGGTCCAATGGGGTACGTAAGGATCCAATGGGGTACGTAAGTGATCCAATGGGGTACGTAAGGATCCAATGGGGTACGTAAGGGTCCAATGGGGTAGGTAAGGATCCAATGGGGTACGTAAGGGTCCAATGGGGTACGTAAGGATCCAATGGGGTACGTAAGTAGGTGCAGCCTGTTCTGTGAGGCCCACATCTGGGCTTATGTAATACATAGGGGTCATTGCCTTCAATTATGTGCCGCAGTCACCCGTCCCTCGTCTTCTCAGAGCTTAATGACGTCCTTGGCAGCCCCAGTTCTTTTAAAATAACTGATACGAAGTTGGCAAATAGTTATTGTGAGGATGTTTAGCTAGGATATTCAAGCCTATTGTGCATTTTTGGATAAAATCACCAAATTTCGCATAGTGGTAAGTTAACATACGCTGAACAGATTTCGATATTGTGTCATCACGCAACTGTCACCTGGCGACCGGTCATCCGTTCATCCGTTAACCCGTCCCAATATGTAAAGTTTCAGGTGTCATTTCCATCAACAGCCTACGGTCCCCTGCGAAATGCTGCCGAGTAACGAGGACATGTCGCACCGTCCCCATCCCTAAACAACATGGACAGCGAGGCCGTTCTCCCCCACACAGAAGGTAGTTGGGGGTAGCATGGGTGTAGCCGATGCACTACATAGGTATATAGTACATCGGTATGTATGTAATATGTGTGGTGCATCACACACCTATGCAAAGGTGTGGCCGATACATTTCCGCAAGTCGCGCTAGCTTACCTTCGCTAACGCGTCTTTGGGCTTCCTGCCTCTGGAGGCTCACATCTGGGACTGGAAATGATCTAAGAGTGTTAGGAGCTGACAACGTCGGTGCGGAGGTCAAACTTCTCGGCTGGCTAATCGGAGGTGGAGATGGTTTGGGCCGGGAAGTGGTGGGAAGGGATGATGTGGGGGCACTGGATACGGTGGAGGGAAGACTGGTCTGACCTGACGGGGACATAGCAGGTTTATTTGTCGTCTGAACCTGGGTCGACCCGCCACCCTTCGAAGTGGCAGTTCAGACCATCGCCTGCACTTCTGCCACCGAAACAATAAGGGCCGGGCAGGGCTTCAGTACGCTTTGTTGGAGGTGGTGATGCCAAATTAGCCATATCTAGCAACATAGGATGGGACTCGTGCTCCCAAAACCCTTCTCTTTCAGAGAATACACCCAGCATTCAAACTGCATAGGTCACGCAAATAGCTGAACGCACAAGCACTACTAGTAAGGGCCAGATGTTGGCTGGTTTTCTTTTTGGATCAACTGCATTGGTCATTCAGCAACACACACAGATGATGCAAAAGCGTGACTGTGGCTAATCGCCTTAACTTACCTAGAGCGTCGCAGCCAGGGCCCAGGTGGAGGCCGATCACATGGTTGTAGACCGTCAAGAAGAATGCGACAAAGAGCGCAGCTGCGTGGGACATGAGGCACTTGCCGTGGATGTTGCGCAATTTCGGCACCAGCATGTAAATTGCCAGCATGACGAAGAGACAGACCGCCGATATCGTGAGCAGAACGCTGGTGACGACGTCGCGAACTTCGGCCTCCTTGTCGTTCGGGTAGCAGCACGTTGCAATCTCATTGATCTCCATCATGCCAGAGTCTGCGTTTAACTTGATCTCGTTGTCGATGCAGCACTGGTGGGCTTTGAAGACGAGCTCCAGCTTCGGGACGTGGAGCTCGCCGTCTGCTTGCAGACGTGGGACGTCCTCCGGCATCAGACGACTGCTGAACTCGAAATTGGTGCCATCCTCACAAACAGACCTGCCATGCACAATAGTGTATTGAACCTCATGATCTACAGGTGTTTCGCCCTCGTAGAAAGTTGGCTGCCAGCTCTGTTTTGTCGGGATGCACCTGTTGAACGACATGTGGAAGTGAGGGGCGCAGCACTTTCGAACGCACACACCCTCCGGACAAAGCGCCTGGAACTCCTCTTTGGTGTGCTCGTCTGACTTCCCGTAGCATGCAACGCTGATGGGCTTCAGGGACGAAGAGGCACTGCGCAGTCTGTCCTGGCAGAACATTCCCGACCTGATGGTTAAGTTGTATCTTGCCAGACGAAGCTCGCCGTTCGCTTGCAAAAAGTTGGCCTGGTCGACGTTCGTTGTCGTCAAGTATTCCGTTGTGGCTTCCTCTGGGCACGTGAAGAGCAGACCGGCCGTGATGTTGGCCTTCTCCAGTGGGACCTGTATCAGCTCAGTTGGATCACCGTGTATCACCTGCGGCCGCCACGGCGTCGACGCGTGGACGCAGTCGAGCACCCTGTCCACCACGCCCATGGCTTGGCCCAAGGGACAACATTTTCTGACCGAAACCGACGCCAACGTGTCGATGTTGGCCAGCCCATCCACCTGTGGAACTTCGATCGGAGCACAGCCTCGCACGCTCACGTGAAGACGCCCATTGTGCTCAACGTTATAGAAGCAATACTCGTGCCCCATGGAGTAGGTCTGGTCGCTTGTGTCGACGTCCATCTCGCCAGTTGGGCCCAGTCTGAATACTGTTGATGAGTCAATGAAGACGCCCAAGGTGATTTCCCTCCTGCCGACCCCGCACGGAGATATGAAACCTCCGACTATTTCCAGGTCGGCAAGATCCTGCTTGCTCAGGAATGAGGGTTGCCACTTGAGCGAGCCCGGGGCGCATGTTCTGTTGATGACGTTCTCACCTTTGGCGCAACACGTTCGCACACAGACGCCCGCCGTCGAGTCCTCACACGTGGCAGCACGTGCACTGGCCTCGTTCCCCGCGACCGCAGTCTCGTTTTGAGCCGCACTGGGGCCTATTAGGCAGAGCGCAAGCAGCCAACACCCGCGACCCATCGCTTCTAGTATTCGCCCGCTCGCGATACGATCCTACGGCCCACGGCACCGCACTACGCCCCGGGTGTCACTGCACTCACACGATACACCGCTTCCGCTGCAGTGTGGTCACACAGCACGCAAACCAGTGCACCGTCTTTGTCAGGTATCACTGCACTGTCCCTCCAGGCATCACTGCACTGTGTCCGCAAGTCTCACTGCACGGTTTGCCAATATACCACCGCACTGACCAGGTATGTAACGCTGCACTGTCTCTCTGCGTTGTATGTCTTGGTACCACTGCAGGATCACTCCTATGTATCAATGGGCCGTCTCACCAGTGGTCTTGGCGTGTCGCTGGCTGCCCAGACGTACCACCACCACCCTCGTCTCGCACTGCTCACAGCACCAGCCGGCTGCGCCCTGCCCCGGCGCCGACAACTCGTCTCCGCAGTACAAACCAGTCGCGTCAGCGCGGCGGCCGGGAAGCCCGTCACGTGGTTCACGGCTGGGGCGGCCCCCGGTGGTCGGGCTCTGGAAACTCCGCCCAGCCCCTGTGACCTTGACGCTGGCCTGTCAGTCCAGCCGAGCGGGGAAGTGCGTGCACGTGCACAGGAAAGACGCCACTACGTAGCCGTGAGCACGAGGCGATGTTGTGCCGTCACCGCCTCTGCTGGCCGATCCGACAGTGGTCGTGCAGACCAACCTCGCCCCACGTTACGCCAATTAAATTAAAATAAACATGTTATTTTCATCCAGAGCAAACCCATTTTATCTACAATACCTTGTTGTCATACACATCGTAGACTGAGGGTATTGTATATCCGATGTCACATTTGCGTTCAAAACATAACCCATTATCCACCTTAGTCGTCTGTGGATATTTGGCCCATCTTAAAAAGGCTACGCTTCCACACAGAGGTCAATAATGCTGCACACTCACGAACTATGGTGTGCAGCACGATTTACATGCGGGGATAGCTCAGGTAGCAATTTTCCACATTTAATAATACAGAACACTCTGTATGTAAGCGCCAGCGTGGATTGATATTGTCATAATTTATTGGTAGCACATAACATATCAGTAGAACACTAAATTATTCCAGATAGCGTAACAACGACGTACGAATTGACACGTACCGAATCATGACAACTCATACCTTTTGTCGATCCTTGAATCCAATCATTGCCTTCGAACTAGGGAGAGGCCAGACACATGCTACGCGAACGCCTTTCTCAGGCAACCTGCACATTATACGTTGCACATAAAGAATACAAATAATGGTTTGGGTAGTTTTTACTATATTGATTGTTTTGAGTCCCACATCTGCCAAATTATCCGTCACTGCTTGCAATTAATCTCGCAATTTTCATTTTGTACCACACAAAAACGTGACAGTACTGGGTACAGAGCTTTACACACCGTGCTCACCTGCTACCTACACTGCTACCTTCACTGCTACCTGAGAAGCCTTGCGGTTCTGCACGTTTAAACTCCTGTAGACGTTCTAGCTCGCTGACTAAGACTTGGAAAGATGGCGACTTGCGAGGTATTGCAGAGGACAGACTAAGTTCGAGGCAGTTCAAAGACAAAAGGTGTCCCGAGGCCGGCCGTGAAGCTGGTGGTGACGGCAGAAATTGCAAAAGAAGAAGACTAAAAAGTTGATGGTAGCAGGCGCAGGTCCGGGATACCGGGATTAAAAATTAAACGTTTAATGATGTTAACCTGAACAGCTACTTAGTCAAGTTCACCCCGACCTCCAACCAGTTCGGTGAGCTGAGGGTCGATGAAAAAGAGGTTCGCTGAGTCTGAGCTGGCTCCCGGTGAGAAGCCTGCAACCTGGTGTCAAGTGTCCACGGTACCATTGGCCTGCAACCTGGTGTCACGTGTCCACGGTACCATTGACCATGGACATCGTCTTTGGGCAACAAGTTGTTTGCGCGTCTTTGGGCAACGATATGTTTTGTACCATTATGCATGATTGGCATTTCACACTGAATACATTCTACCCGGAAATATATTTCGTTCACTCCCATTGTACTTGACGTGATTATTTATATGAACAGCACTGAAGATACTATGAATAATGTACCATTAACCACGTATGCAATGTTTGCTGAAGATACTTGTAGTAACAGCGAGCATAAACTGCCACGTGTTCAGTGGTCGTCCGTGTTTTGCGCTTATCATGCTCAGGTAGCAAAACGTGGTATTTTATTCGTCGTTCGTAGCAGCCTTGAAGCTTTCTTGATCTCTGCTTCCTCAGTACACTGGCTGCTGGCTCCGCGAGTGTACCTCGCTCCACCAACCGTGACATACCTACATTGGCCCAGCACATCGTGCTCGGAACGCCAGTACGGCGGAAATAACTCGCCAACCGGAACAAGGCGTTTCCGGCGTGGTCAAAGCTCCAATGGCAGCCAATGCAGCCGGTGGCCCAGCCAGGATTTCCCTAAGGGGGAGGGGTCCGACGGAATTTGTGTTATGAAACAGAGAAAGCTCCCGGCGCGCCGAAAACGTAGGGTTATGCGTGGTGAACATATCAAAATTTATCGTTTGATCTAGTGTATCTTTTAATGCTAAGATGCGAGAGTGGGAGGGGTTGCTAAGGTCGGGACAACGGCCCCCTTGGCTGCGCCTCTGAATGCAACTCGGCCTGCAGTGGAGTGGAATGTTCTAACCGGGTAACATTAATCACGCACGCTCTATCCGCCGGTACGCAACGCAATCATCGATACAGATGGGGAGGATCGTGCGATGGTTTAGTGGTTAACACGCCCAACCTTCTCTGAAAGATTCCGTGTTCGGCACTCACTGAACACGCGGATTTCCGGCTCCTTCAGAGTAGGACGGGGCAGAAGCGACACTTTATAACAAAACAGCTGAAGCATCAAAACAGCTGAAGCAGCATCTTTATTGGTGAAGGATACTGAAAAGTGGAGGTCATGACCTTTGTGGCCCCTGTCCCTATACCGATACCTATGCTTATCATAAACGACCCTGGAAGCAGAACGACAATGAGCTGCCAATAGCATGCACCCAGTTCTGTTAGGTTAGGTTGTGTATTTAAAATTCGACGACAGGAGATGATCAAGAGTACCAGGTAAGCATGCGCTGATGGATGGAATGTAGCTGGGATCTTTGTTTCGTGTAACAGAACAGACACAAATAGTGATTGAAACAGTGACGTAGCCATAACCTCCCCAATATGGTAAACTCACCATGGAGACCGTGGGCTTAGAGCAGAAGTGTTGATCATTACCAGAAGGCGAAAAATGCCGTGTGGTACGCACCCATGTCCACTTACCTGGTGTTCGTCCAAATACATGTCGGCGCACCGGAACCTAGTCTGGACTAGTTTAACACATGCTCTATTTCCTCAGGCAATGTTTGACAATCCTCACATAAAAAGTATTTCCCATGCGCTCAGCTACCTAGTGAATAAAACCATCCAAATGTCGTGGTATAGTGACCTTTGTCAGGGAGTGGACATACCTCCACGCACACGCAAACGCGCTTCACTTCAGCCATGGGTGTCATTGGGGAGGGGAGGGGGGGTGCTGGCGCATAAGCATCTTTTTTTAGGAAAGGTCCCTCATAGCTAACCATGAGCGTAAGCGACTGTGTTTTGGGAGGTCAATAAGAAAAGTAAATAAGTAATCTTTTTCTCAAATTTGGGTCAGTTACATGCTTGGCAGACTTTCTCTCATATACTTACGTCGATCGAAATCTCTGGCTATCGCTCGCAAAGTGCGCAAAGCTGCACCTCGTTATCGTCGCACTCGAACTACGCATCAGAGGTGGCAATTACCCCCTGGCGGAGCGCGGCCGTCGGTGTCGCCGCCGATATCCGCGAGGGACAACCACCACCGCGTCAAGGGGCAATGTGTGTGTCCCGCCTATCCGTGTATGTACTGTAGTGGCAGCAACCGTCCTGGGGAGTCGCTTTCTCCCCTCTGCTGTACTGTAGTGGCAGCAACCGTCCTGGGAGTCGCTTTCTCCCCTCTGCTGTACTGTAGTGGCAGCAACCGTCCTGGGGAGTCGCTTTCTCCCCTCTGCTGTACTGTAGTTGCAGCAACCGTCCTGGGAGTCGCTTTCTCCCCTCGGTTGTCACCTATCTCTTCGTTTACATTAATATCGCTTTATTTGTCTCGTTGCATGAACACTGTTTCGCCGTTCGGCAAACATCAATGCACAGAGTCTAATTATGAACATGGATTTTTAATCGAGATTTCGTCAGCAACACCATACATGGGTGCAGACAAAAATAATAATTGCTGTTTCTGACGATTAATTAGATGTAATAGTTGTGTGTGTGTGTGGTTTAGGGGCGCATCGACTGCATAGGTCACATAGCAGATGTAATAGTTCGTTTTCATGTTTATTAGAGACGAATTCCTCTGAAAAAGACACAGGAATACCAGATAAGACCTGGCGTAAGCAAAACTGCTATGTAATGTTTTATCCACAGGTTACTTGTGTGCTGTTTATGTGTGTTTCTGGCAGTTTTGGGTGCTGACATGAAATGTTGGCTGAAATGGGATCCAGCCAGCTCCATTTCCGTTTTGATGAATTTTTAATTGATCTTTGGAAGGACGTTGAAGTAGATACAGTTATAAAACATACCTATATATTTAACCCAAATTAGTTCGAAGGAATAACGTGCCATTTCCTAGTGTAGTTTGTTGAAATTGTTCCTTCACGATGTTGGTACAATGCACGCATGCAGGAATGTTTGCATTTATTTGCTACATCGCTCCCACAGGCGGGACAAGGACCTGGCCGCCGACAACCCGCCATTCGTCCTTAGAGGCGAATTTACCGGACGAGTGGCCGGCGCGGCGACCGTACGACGGTACGATGATGATAATGATGAATTGATGCTAGGGTCGCGTCGATAGCAAGGTCATTTTGTGTCCATAACAATGGTTAGAAGGAAACTAAAACGCCATGTCCTTCAAATACGAGCGTTACCGAACATGAAAGAGTAATTTGGTCGGGGCTGGGGTTTATTTAAAGATACACATGTTTTCTGAACAAAAATTACTGATATTTAATTCACTGTAGATTGGCCCCCTTGAGTGGACGAGCTCAAAATCACATTTTTGGGAAATAACGAGCTTCCCTGTCAGTGGCGTCGCCACGAAATTCTTCCAGGGGGGGGCAATGTTGATAGGGGGCCTCCTGCTCCCCGAAAAGGGGCCTCCACTGTGTTAGGGCCTCCTCTTGCTTTTTAGGCTCTTAATATGGTTCCCGAATGGGAACATGATTTCATATTGATGTCTTGTTTGTTCTTGGCATGGTATATAATTTACGCAAAGCGCAATAGCAAGAATCTTTTTTTTTCGCTGAGAACCGAGCCATACCAGGGTATAAATAAGCAAATGTAGATAAATACGTCAGTGCCAAAACAAACCAATATCTTTATGCTTTATCGACGAGAAGAATCTTCCCGCTGGCCTCTAGATTGTAGCGAGCTGGTGGGGCTCGTGCTGAGCATATCTTAAAGATATCTCCCATTGATCAACCCACTTCTTTGTTCACCAAGTTTAACTGAATATAGCTAGGTTCATCACTACTGTTAGTCATTCCCACCAGCTTGATATCATAAACAAACTTAAACGATCATTTCTCAGTCCCAGGACAACAATTTCACGAAGGTGACAACAAGAAGTGAATTGAATTGGTTTTCTGATCGTCATCTTAGGGATTTATTAATTTTGTTCATAACATTTGGTGCTGGCTGCAAGGCACTTGGCACAGAAGCTAAACTAATAAATACTCCGCGAATAAATTCACGGCAAGAACAAGCATTGAACAACCATGCATCAATGACAATGCAACAATGTAACAATGACAATGCATAAATAATGCAAAACCTTCGAATTCCACGCCGTCACGCCCATGGTTATCGCTGTGCTGTACCGTTTTGTAAATTATGTCGTTGAGAAGGTACTGAAGCTGGGAAGCTCTAATCATGCAGGCTGTAATCACAGAAGACAATTTTGTAGGAAGAAAATACATTTAAAAACATCATTCCTCCCATTGAATATGGGGCATCGGTGTTGTTTTGTATGCCTGTGAGGGGGAATTTACCCCCGCAATGTTGGCTTTGCTCCATGGGCTAAGTTCTGATAATTATTGGGAGACCAGTGACGCACCCATATTTGCGTGAAGGGGAGGGGGCAAACGTATTTGGAGGGGGTCCAACTACTGAATATAGTCTTCCGATTTCGACCACTATTTTGTCAAAGGGGAACTTTTTAAATTAAATAATTAGTGATCAACTGAATTATCCTGTGGGGGGGGGGGCGGCCTAATCTACCACTATTGTTTCCGATTCGTCGGATTTCAACCCTTGCTCCCACAACCTGTTCAAATGTATTCTTTTGGTATTCCTTGACACGAAACATCGCACTGCTGAAATTACACCGGCACAAATCACTTTAAAATGTACAATTTTCAAATTTCAGACATTCCAGTTCATAGTGCCCGGTCGCCACGACGCCAACGTTAGTGCACGTGCAAACCCATCTTGCGCATTCGGCGCATTCGCCACACTTCGTGCGATGCTACGGATTCTGCTGGGCCTCCTACGCTTTGTTAATTGCTGCCATATGATAGAATTGCGCCATATCTGGCGTGATAAAGTGCTTCGTATGGGCGTTCGCTGCGAAAATTCGATTAATTAAATTCGATCATTAGTTCCCTTCTTACCATATTTTATGGTGAAGAAATGCGGATACCCGCTGAGCTTTGATGCACCTCATATCTTTCATTAAACATGCTTCCAGGTTGGCTACCGAACCAAAGCCCTGCCTGAGTGTACTTCTTTGGACCCGTTTCGTATTTCTTCGTCTCCGGATGTGTCTTAAGGCTCCAATTCATTTTTGTTAGAGGTCCAACGCATTTTCGAAACCCCTGCTCGTTTTAGGGTTGTTGCTTTTTCGCGCACCGAATATTATTTTTTTAGTTGTCGGGGCGCTTTCAAAGATCTCGATGTGTTTACTTAGTGCCCGGTATTTTTGTTCGTTTTGGGATCCTGTTGTTTTTTGCGGCCCCAGCCTCTTTTCAGGCCCTTGTGCGGTCATATGGCCCCTATGTGCCTTGAGAGCTTCGGGTGTTTTTGTTTTTTGTTTTTTTTAGTGTATATATATGTAGTTATGGCTATAACGCATGTTTTCGGACCCTGCCGCTTTTTACGAGACTGCGCTTTGAAGGGCCACTCGCATTTTCGGTCCCCGTTGTGCTCTCAGGGTCCCGCTGTGTTTATTTGGGGCTTCTGACGCACATTTGTGGGGCATCAGTACGATTTTGAGGTTTCGGTGCGATTTTTGGGTCCCAGCGCGACTTATCGCGCCCAGGCGCGTGGTTCCGGGACCCAACGCCAGTTATCTGGGCTCAACGCGATTTTTGTGGATCTCTTCTGAATTTTCTTTAACTTCCGAATCCCGCCCTGATTTTTCGAGTCCCTGGTGCCATGTTTTTGTATCTCACCTCGATTTTCTTCGGGCTCCGGTATGTTTTTCGATGCCGTACGCGATTTGTCAAGGCATCTGATAACATGTTCGGTGCTCCAGAACCATTGTCCTGACTCGGACTTTTTTTGCAATCCCTCCTGATTTTGGAGGGCTCCGGCTTTATTTTTCGGATACCGATGGGACTTTGGGGGTCATACGGTGCCTATGTGGGGCCATAGACGCCAATTGTTGGCAGCCCGACGTTAATTTTTGATGCCCAGACCAAATTTTTGGTACTACCGATGGGTCCGAGCGCGAAAGTTTTGGTACTACCGAATTGTGGGTCCGAGCGCGAAATTTGGTGGGACCGGTTCGAGTTTGCGGGGCGCGTTGTACTTAGCTGTGACCCCAACGCGATCTTGGCGGTTCCTGTTGCAGATTTTCGTGCCTGGGAGCGAGTTTTCTGGGGCCCGACGTATTTACTTTGAGCCCCTACGCGAATTCTGGTGGACCGACGCGAATTTTTGTGGTCCCAGCGCGACTTTTGGGGGCCTCGGCTCGATTCTTGGGAGCATATCCTCTTAGGAGGGAGGGGCCATTTGCCCCTTTGATATGTCACTGCGGCCACCGAAGGAGTTCGATTTTTTATATAGGTCCTTATGTGATATTTTTGGGTCCTTGTACGATTCTTCGGTCTCCAGGTGCGATTTTTTTCGGTGCCCTGACACGTTTTTTTTTGTGGGGACTTTGACCCGATTTTTTTGGGCGCAGAGTGACATTCCGGTTGATAATTGATTTTTGGGGCAGCAGCAACCTTTGGGGTCCAGGCGCGACTTTTTTGGTCCCCAGTGAGATTTTCGAAGGCTGCGACGCGACTTTTTTAGTCCAATGTAATCCTTTGTGTCCCGACGTCATTTGCTTGGATCCCTAGCGCGAGTTTTAGCGACCTCGACACTTTGTGGGTGTCCAATACGTTTTGGATGCTTTTGGTGTCATTGTTGGGGCCCAAGAGTGATTATCCATGTCCGGATTGTTTTTCGTTGCCCCGGCTTCATTTGTGTCCAAATGATACTGTTGGGGAACGTTACGACTTATCGTGCCCCTAGCGTGATTTTCATGATCCGGGCGTGAATTTTTGGTACCCATAGGCTCAGCGAGATTTTCAGGGGACCCGGCCGGATCTTTTTGGGCCTATGTCGTGATTTTCAAGTACCCCGGCACGACTCCTGCCATTTCAGATGCTTCTAGAAAATTATAGACCTCTCGCGTCTTAGGGGTCTCGTTTCATTTCCTGGAGCTTCTTTACCGGTTTTGGACGTCTTCTCGTCCGTCCTACCCTCCTCCAAATTCAATGGTCCTCCTCTCCCGTTTTGGAGGACCTCCTCCCACATCCTGGGGCCCCTTTAACATGGCATGGGACTTCCTCTCATGTTCCAGGGGCATCCTCTGCCAAATTAGGGGCCTCCTGCCACGCCTCGTGGGCCTCCTCCTTTGTCCTCGCAAAGCTTACCCGTCTTGAGGGGATCTTCAATTTAGGAAACCTCGCCTCCTTCCATACCTGCTACCTACCACTCCCATTTTAAGGGCCTTCTCTCATTTCCTGGGAATTCCTTCCGGTCGTCGGGGCCTCATTCGGCCCTGGAGACCTCCTACTTCATCTCGAGGGACTCCTCTCGAGTCCGGCAGGGGCCTCCTTTTTTCTTTTTGAGGCTTTCTTTTTCAAATTAGGGGCCTCCTCTCACGTCTTCGGGGCCTCCTGTTCCGCGTTTTGATTCTATCTTTTCCCATTTTAAGGTTGGCCTCTTAGACATAAAGACATAAAAGTTCAGTGCAACTATGAGCCACAAGGGCCCTTCTTGGTTGCACTTGGTACACTGAACCAGTTGCCCACCAAATCTGTCAATCAACCCACCCTGGAATACAGAAAAACAAGCCCCCTATTCTTATAATGATTGTCTATGCCGTTTTTAAAGATGTTCAGTGTGTTGCTACTGACAATTGTTCCTGGAAGCTGGTTCCAGTGTTCTACTACCCTGTTGGTGAAGAAAGACTGTCTTAACCTTGTCCTGCTGTGATTAACTTTAATTTTGAATTGATGACCTCTAATTGCATCATTTCTGTTAAATCCAAACATTTCCCTTAGATATCCCTGCTCCTGACCGTGAACAAATTTAAAAACCTCGATGAGATCTCCTCTCAGCCTTCTATATCTAAGTGAAAAAATATTCAATTTCTTCAATCTTTCCTCATATGCCAGGTTGCCTATACCATTAACCATTTTTGTTGCCCTCTTTTGTACTCTCTCTAAAAGCCAACAATCTTTCTCATAACTAGGGGACCAAGCTTGGACACAGTATTCCAAATGTGGCCTGACATATGCACAGTAAAGCTTCCTGATGACCTCCTCACTTTTGTATGACACATTCCTCTGTATCGCCCCAAGCATTCTTAGTGCCTTCTTCCTGGCTTCTTTGGTCTGTTCTGATGCCCCCAATTTTGTGTTCAAAATAGCACCTAAGTCCTTCTCCTGCTCAGTCACAGATAGTACTTGGCCATCCATCAAGTATGGCGCCTTCATATGCTGCCTACCTACATGCATGACTTTGCACTTATCAAAATTAAACTTCATTTGCCATTTTTCGGACCACTTCACAAGCTCGTCTAAGTCGTTCTGCAGCAAAACCTGCTCATTGTGCCCTGTTATTGCCCTAAAGATCTTCAAATCATCCGCAAATTTCAAAACCTTACTGCTCAGGCCACATTCAATGCTATTCACAAATATAATGAACAACAGTGGCCCCAGAACCGACCCCTGAGGGACTCCACTAAGAACATTTTGCCATGATGACTTTGTACCATTAAGCATCATTCTCTGCTGTCTATCTGAAAGCCACAACTCAATCCATTTTAGGATGCTACCTACAATGCCATGGACCTGAAGCTGCATCATTAATCGTTTATGGGGTACCTTGTCAAATGCCTTACTAAAGTCAAGATATGCTACATCAACCTGATTTCCCTGATCAAATTGTTCTGTACCAAAATTTAAAAAGTCCAAGAGATTTGTGAGATACGATCTCCCTTTTCTAAACCCATGTTGAGTATCTTGAATCAATCTGTTTCCTTCCAGAAAACTAACTATTCTAACTTTGATAATTGATTCGAGTACCTTGCAGACTAGGGATGTGAGGCTTACTGGCCTATAATTTTCAACTTTCCCTTTTTCTCCTTTCTTGAAAATAGGAACTACATTTGCCCTTTTCCAATCTGTTGGAATTTCATTTTGTGAAACTGATCTACAAAATATTATACTAAGTGGAATTGCCAGTTCCTTTTCAGCTTCCCGCAATACCCAAACATAAATTCCATCAGGTCCTGCTGCCTTGTTTTGGCTTTATTTTTCTGATATAATTGAAAACAACATCACTATCAATGAAATCAACATTGTGTATCTGATCACCTGTCACTGAACTGTGGTTCACGGTTGGCAAATTTGTCACACCCTCCACTGTAAACACTGATTTAAACTGCTTGCTCAGCTCCTCAACCATCTCACCATCCTCACTCAATATAGTGCCATTTACTTCCAGTGGACCAATTGTGCTTGAAACTTTACTTAGCTTGTAGAAACTAAAGAACTTTTTACTGTCCCCATTACAGTTCCTAGCCAAATCCAATTCTTTTGCCCGCCTTGCTGCTCTGGTTTTCTGCTTCACAGCATCTCTAGCTTTTTGATACGACCTTAGATTTACGACATTTGAAGCTTCCTTAAATACTCTAAATGCATCTTTCTTAGCCTTAATTGATCTCCTCAAATCTGGTGTAAGCCATGCTGGCTTTCCTACACTTCTTTTGCGCCTTTGCTTTTGGGGGACATGTCTAATCTGAATTTCCCTCAAGTAAGATTTGAACTTTTCCCACATTTCACAGGCATTTAAATCAAAAAATCCTTTTTCCCATTGTATGGCACTTAAAGCCTCTCTCATGGAGTCAAAGTCTGCCTGTTAAAATTTGGAATCTTCGCCAAGTTATCCTTGATTGTCCCTGCTATTTGTACCTTAAATCTCACTATGTTATGGTCACTTCTTCCCAGAGTTTCTCCTACAGTCAAGTCTTGAACTAAATCACTTAAATCTGAGAAGACAAGGTCCAAGAATGAGCCCTGCCTGGTTGGTTCCATTACAAACTGGTGTAAGAACAAGTCCTCTTCAAGGCATTTCCTAAACAGTTTACATGATGGGGAGCCAACACCAACATGTTCATATCCTTTTAGATTAAAGTCACCAAGAATAAGGCATTTCCTCTGAAAGTTTCTACTGATTTCCTCACAAATCACCTTATCGAGCTCCAGTTGCTGAGAATGTGGCAAGGTTCCTGATCAATACAAAGCTCCAGTCCTCAGTTTATTGCTATTGCCTCTTCCCACAGCAACATCAAGCCAAATGGACTCCACAGACATATTTTTTACCCCATCTGCTACTTTCTGAGAACTGTATAAACTATTCACATAGAGCATTACACCACCCCCTTTCACTGCTGGACCCCTATTGCATGAAAACATATTGTATCCCTGGATCTCATAGTCCTGCAAGTTATCCCCAAAATATCCCTCACTGACCCATGCCTCAGTAATGCAAACAAAATCTGGTTTCTCCTCAGCAACATAACACTTGAACTCATCAAATTTGGATCGAATGCTCTGAGCATTAAGCATCATACACTTAACAAAAGTTCCATAACCCTCTTTGGCTTTTTCATGTTGAGTAGCTCTATCATCTCTGGATGAGCTACCACTCTGCCCCCTTGATCTACTGCTACCCCTATTTGCTGACTGAGGTGTTTGCAAGACCTCTCTCTCTATCAGCTACATCCCCCCATGACCTGCCTAGTTTCCCTGTTTCCTAATGAGAGCCTCCTCATACCTATTGCTGAGCAATTCAACTCCTCTCTTGCTCAAATGTAACCCATCTAATGCAAACATTTCAGTCCTCCCCCAGAAATCCCCCCACAAATCCAAGAACCCCACCCCAAGTTCCTTACAAATCTTGGCCACCCTGGTATTCAGCCCAATGGCCCTCGAGTACCACTCTATGCTTGCCTTAACCATAGGGAGGATGGATGTTACCATTCCTCGTTTCCTACTCACAGCTAACCTACCTATCAAAGCCCTATACTCTTGCATTGTTTCCTCTGTTTTTGCTTTTCCTACATCATTTACACCAACCTGCACAATTACTGTTGTGCTCTCTCCACTACCCTTCATCACTCCTTCTATCCTATCACCAACATCCTTTACCTGGGCCCCTGGGTAGCAAACACGAGTCCGTTTGTTGGGGTTCCTGCTACAAAAAGTACGGTCCATGTACCTCACTCTTGAGTCCCCTATAACTAAAACTTCCCCCTCTCTACCATCAGCTGCCTGGTCGTTCCTCCCTTCCTCCTTAGCAGCATTTCTATCTCTCTCTTGCAGTACCTCAAATCTATTATTAGTTTCAATGCCTTTGTCAATTTTTCTTAAAGCTAGTCTCGTACTCTGGCGTCTAGCTACTTTCCACTCTCTACTGTCATGGTCTATACTATCTCCACCCCTATCACTCCTAGACTCCTGCACCTGGCTTGCCTGGCTGACATTTCCTATGGTGGGCCCTGCCACCAAACACTTCAGACGCTCCACCTCCCTTGCTAACATATCTGCTTTCTTACTCAAGTCCCCAATGACTACAATACACTTACACTTCCCACAGTCGCCTTGCATTTTTTTTATATATTTTTTTTTTTTTAAATTTAAATAAAGTTATCCCGACTCACCAGCTACAAACTCCAACTAAACCAAACTAAGATTTAAAAAAACCTAGATACCTTTGCAATTACACTAGTATATTGAAAATATACCTAGTGGTAATTTAAGCTCACTATTTTAGTCCTAAGCTCTATCTTAAACTTAAACACGAAAAGGACACCGACTTATTCCTCTACACTTATCTTATCTCCTGTTGGACTCCTGTTCTCTCTTAGGTGGCTCCTCTTCCAAATTACACGCAACCTTTCCTATCTCAGTTACCTTGTCATTTCCTGGGGACCTTCTTACCCGTCTTGAAGCCTTCTTTCTCGCCTGGGAGCCATCCCTTTTATCTAATGGCCATTCTCTCCTATTTTATGGGCTTCCTCGTGCATCATAGGGTCTCTTTCCAATCTTATATCGTCCTCTTCCGAATTAGGTGCTTCCTGACACTTTTCTGGATTATCCTTTTCTATCTTGGTGGAACCTTACCCGTTTCGGGGACTGCTTTTACGTCTCCGAAACCTCATCTCATATCCACTGGTTTCTCTTCCGTCTTAGGGCCTTCTCTCATTTTCTGAGGTCTCCCTTCCCGTATTGGAGCCTCCTTTGCAATCCTGGGGGCCTCCTTTGCAATCCTGAGGGCCTCCCTTGCAATCCTGGGTGCCTTCTTTGTAATCCTGGGGGCCTCCTTTGCAATCATGGGGGTTTCCTTTGCAATCCTGGGGGCCTCCTTTACAATCCTGTGGGCTTCCTTCGCAATTCTGAGGGCCTACTTTACAATCCTAGGGGCCTCCTGTGCAATCCTGGGGCCTCCTTTGCAATCCTGGAGGCCTCCTTTTGCAATCCTGGGGTCTCCTTTGCAATCCTGGAGTCCTCCTTTGTAATCCTGGGGGCCTCCTTTGCAATCCTGGTGCCTCCTTTGCAATCCTGGAGTCCTCCTTTGTAATCATGGGGCCTCCTTTGCAATCCTGAGGTCTCCTTTGCAATCCTGGTGTCCTCCTTTGCAATCCTGGAGTCCTCCTTTGTAATCATGGGGGCCTCCCTTGCAATCCTGGGGCATCCTTTGCAATCCGGGGGGCCTCCTTTGCAATCCTGGGGCCTCCTTTGCAATCTTGGGGGCCTCCTTTGCAATCCCGGGGGCCTCCTTTGCAATCCTGGAGGCCTCCTTTGCAATCGTGAGGGCCTCCTTTGCAATCCTGGAGGCCTCCTTTGCATTCCTGGGGATCTTCTTTGCAATCCTGGAGTCCTCCTTTGCAAACCTGGGGGCCTCCTTTGCAATCCTGGGAGCCTCCTTTGCAATCCTGGGGGCCTCCTTTGCAATCCTGGGGGCCTCCTTTTCAATCCAGGGGGCCTCCTTTGTAATCATGGAAGCCTCCTTTGTAATCATGGAGGCATCCTTTGCAATCCTGGGGGCCTCCTTTGCAATCTTGGGGGCCTCCTTTTCAATCCTGTGGGCCTCCTTTGCAATCCTGGAGGCCTCCTTTGCAATCCTGGGGGCCTCCTTTGCATTCCTGGGGCCTCCTTTGCAATCCTTGAGTCCTCCTTTGCAAACCTGGGGGCCTCCTTTGCAATCATGGGGGCCTCCTTTGCAATCCTGGGGGCCTCCTTTTCAATCCTGGGGGCCTCCTTTGTAATCCTGGAGGCCTCCTTTGCAATCCTGGGGGCCTCCTTTGCACTCCTGGGGGCATCCTTTGCATTCCTAGGGGCCTCCGTGCCAATTGTTGGCACTCTCGTGATTTCTGGGGCCTCTTATCCTCTCCTAGGTGACTCCTTCTTCAAATTAGGGACCTCCTCTCACGTCTTGGAGGCCTCCTCTCGTGTCTCGTCGGCCTCATTGCTCACTTTTTTCCTGTGCATTTCCGGATAGGGGCCTCCTCAAATTTCAGGGGGGCGCCCCCCCCCCCCTGTTTGACGGCAGGGGCCCCCCCCCCCCCGGGGACCCCTGGCCGCCCCCCCCCCCCCCCGGTGGCGACGCCCTTGTTCCCTGTACGCACGCATTAATCAATATAAACTTTACAAAAAAGTAATGGGGATGATCGTGATGCAGCTGGTGAGGGCTATTTCAACACTCCAGCCAACAATTTTTTCCCCATATGCATTCATCAATTTGATGATAAATCGTTAAATATTTATACTATGCTAATTGATGAACAGAGCAGACCATCAACTGTTTTAGGCGATAGATCAAGCATATCCATAACATACAGCTTTCAAAAGTAAGACTTCACACAATAGTAATAAAGCCCTAAAAATGTTTGTTGGCTTCACCAGATATCGAGCAGTAAAATATGGCTGGATCCGGGATAAGATGGCCAACATATGGCATAAAGACTAGCATTGTTGCACATTGTATTAAGATGGCGGACCAAATCGAATGCTTCCTGTCCATGATTGCATGAGCAATTGCGCATCATTTCCTTCAAAATGTGTTCGATGACAATGCAAGGAAATCAAACAAGCCATCTCTCAAAAAGCAATTATTTTATCTTGTCTGGCTTCTATAGTTAACAAAAAAAACCTTGAATAATGCGTCCCTTAAAATGCGCCAGCAAATACTTATGTACCGGTCATATCCAGAGAAAACAACAAAATTTGCTCCAGACAAGGCTTGATTCCTTCATCTTTAACTAAGCTGTAATATACTGCACACCAAATGTAATATTATATAATTCTACTCTTCGAGATTCACAATCCAAAGCTGAATATTCTTCACTCCTCAAACTTCACAATACATCCTCTACAATCCATAATCCACGGTCAGCTTGCCTACGCTACAGGCGGTGGTTGCGCCGTTTTAACGTTCACACTACGCTTCTTGATGGTAGGAGGACGTGGTGTCAACTGTAAGCTACCGAACATAACGCTCATGCGATGAATAATTAATGAATGCATTTACAACAAAAACAACCTTGGAACAGTAGCATACACCGATGACATTAAGACAACCAAACCCCATCGGCCATCGCCATAGTTACTTCCTATTGAATATTACTCTCATCATTCCAGGTTTGCTTAAGGGCTTCGGTACTTGAAAAAAGCATGCAACAATCTTCTATCATTTTTTCTTCCGTCTTCCAACCCATGTAATGCATGGGTTAGACATAGTACATAATGCAATACATAGTACATAGTGCATTCTGCAATTGTATTTCAAGCATATCACTGAACATGTTTTGTGAATAAGGGCTTCAGTTATTAAACACGATTCATGCTGAAGTTGGCTCTCGTTTCCCAGACCACTACGCATGTGCTGGACATTCTGATTTTTTTAACATTCCGAGCCCGCACAACCTGATTTCCTTCCATGATTTGTCATTGGTGCACTATGGGTTCATGTCATAAGTACCCCAGCTCATAAGTGCTAAAGCTGCCAGATAACATTTAAAATTTCCTGGGTAGGGTGAGCTCACATGTACCCCGTTTCATACGTGCTAAAAATAGTTCTGAATTACAACGCTAGATGACACCGTAAACTCCCAACGGTACCAGAGCTTACATGCGTGCCGATAGATGGTAGGAGCATGTGGTAGTTGCATTGCTCCAAAAAGACTGAATATTTAACATGACCTTTAACCTTTTTGGAGCAACGCAGCCACATGCTCCTGCCATCTGTCGGCACGCAGCTAAGCTCTGGTGCCGTTAGGCGTTTACGGTGTCATCTAGCGGTATAAATCGGAACTATTTTAAGACCTATGAATCGGGGTACTCATGAGCTGGTGCACCTGTGAGCTCTGTTTCTGGTATTTTAGAAGTTATCTGGCAACTTTTAGCACTTATCAAACAAAATCTGAAATATTTTAGCACCTATGAAACGGAGTACTTGTGAGCCGGGGAACATATGAATGCCTTCCTGCGCTATAAATGGTAAATGACATCCCGAATGACCATCATGGCATGCGATTTCAATCAGTACGCGACATGAGGTGAAGAACAAGAAAAGTAATTTCACAAAGTAGAACGCAATCTGGCAGAATTATGATTTATAAATAGAGATACACTTTCACACCTAAATAACCCCAAATTCATATACAAACATGAAACAACTGTCTCCAATGGCAAAACTGTCCATACCATTTACTATATATTATTGCATTACGTAATCAGCTGGTTGTCGGTTCGTTGAGCTGTTGCTAAGGCATCTTTTTTAGGTATCCTTGCTTTTTCTCCCAGCCATGCTCATGCTTTTCTTGTGGTGGGTACATTCGGTGTCAGTGGCACACAATGTGGCGGTGCACCGTAAAAATGGTGTAACTTTTGCACCATGAGTAACAGGGAACAGAAGTAATTACATGATTCGAGGAGTGTTGTATGAGCATAGTTGAAGAGGCAGCGCGACGAACCTCGGCTGTGAAAACATGGATCAAGTACGCCTGGATTGGAAACCAACAGCTGTTTGCGTATCAGCCCACCTAGCGGCGGGTAAGTTAAAACACGGAAACGCGGCCGGTTTTAGGCCGTGCGCCTATGGGAGTTCAGGGTACGCATTTCGTATTTATATTTTTTCCAATTGATTCAGCCATCCGAGGAGGATTGCATCAGCCTTTCATGATACAGAATTGATCAAGGAACCTTATCATTCTTTCCTTATTGATTTATTACGCTCCGTTCAGAAGTTGTGGTGCGAAGTGAAGGCATCTGTGAGAGGGACCCAATCTCGCCCCAAGGGTCGGCCCACCGGTGTTAATATTTTGATGATCTTTATCTTGAATCTTTATCTTTTATATCTCCGATATCTTTATATTGATCTTGAAATGATTGAACGGGGCAAAAGTACATTAAGGCAATGGGCAGACCCAAATGAATTTGGGGGTACATTCCATTGGCTCTCATGTTAGAAGTTGAAATAATTGCGGGGGTGTGTTAAGCAAACATTGAGGTGGCAGTTCCCCCTCAAAGGTATATAAAACAACACCCCTGAGTCGAACGACTGGCAAGTGGTAGCAAATCGGCGAGAGGTAGTGGCGTTGCCAGCTGGGGATGTTGCAAGGGCTGATCCAAGGGGAAGGAAGCGACAGTGGCGCCCCTTATGACCTGAAGGACGCCTCCCTTGGAGGTTCCAGTGTGCCCCTCCCTCGAATTTATCAGCGCAACGCGCTCCTCGGCCTGGGAACGGCAGTCCTCTGTGAGTCCGAACGCACGCCGCGAATTTTTTTTCGGCAAAAGGCACTCAGACAAAAACAAATGGTGCCACTCTGGGAGATCGGAGTGTACCCCGCCCAAATGTTCTGGACCAAGAGCCGCCCATCTGACGTCCGAAGTTAGCGACTTATTCAGCACGATTCAGCACGGATTCAGATTTCCTTCAAAACCGGTGTATAGGTCAAATATAGCACGCTGAGCACGAATATGACCTTCATTTGGCCGGTCAAGGTCAATGAGGTCAAATTCGGTCAAAGGAAGGGCCCAAACGTCCGAATTCCGCACGATAATGTGCCAGAGAACCGGCCGATAGCGTCCGTCAAGGACCACCCAACCGACGGGGTCAAATTCAATCAACGGGGTACCAACGTCCCGATTACCGCAATTCTATGGTGCCAGATGATCCAGGCCATGCGCGTCGCAAACACCCAGACCTTACATGCAAATAACAAACGGGCGAAACGTCCGAATTCGCACGATCTAAATGCCAGATATACCAGGCCATCACCGTCAAGGTACGAAACCTACCGGGTCAAATTAAGGTCAAGAGGAACGTCCGATTCCCACGATTGTCTCTAATGGTGCCAGATATACCAGCCATTTAGCGTCCGTCAGGTGACCCGACCCATACCTTGACCTGGGGTCAAATTTAAGGTCAAGGACAGGGTACCCATAACGTCCCGAATTACCGCACGATTGTCTCTAAATTGGTGCCAGATGAAGCCAGGCCTGATGTCGCGTCGTCAAGTGACCTGACCCATGACCTTGACCTGGGTGTCAAATTTAAGGTCAAAGACGGGGTACCGCAAATCGGGACGTTATGCGGTACCCCGTCCTTGACCTAAATTGACCCCAAGGTCAAAGGTCGGTCAGGTCACCTGACGGACGCTAGACATCAGGCCCTATCATCTGGCACCAATTAGAACGATCGTCTGTAAATCGTGACGTTATCACCCCGTCCTTGACCTGAATTGGCCCCGGTCAAGGTCGGTCAGGTCACCTGACGGACGCTAACATCAGGCCTGGCATCATCGGCACCAATTGAACAATCGTGCGGTAAATCGGGACGTTATCGTACCCCGTCATTTGACCTTTAATTTACCCCCAAGGTCAAAGGTCAGGTCAAGTCACCACGGACGCTAGACATCAGGCCGGCTATCATCTGGCACCAATTTAGAACGGTCGCGGTAAATTCGACGTTATGCACCCCGTCCTTGACCCCCAAGTCAAAGGTCATTGGTCAGGTCACCTGACGGACGCTACCCATCAGGTCTGGCTATCATCTGGCACCAATTAAGACATCGCGTAATCACGTTACGGACCCCTCCTGACCTAATTGACCCCAGGTCAAACAGGGTCAGGTCACCTACGGACGCTACCCATCAGGTCTGGCTATCATCGGCACCAATTTAGAGACGATCGTGCGGAAATCGACGTTATGCGGTACCCCGTCCTGACCTAATTGACCCCACAAAGGTCAGGGAGCACCTACGGACGCAGACATCAGGCCTGGCTATCATCGGCACCAATTTAGAACAATCGTGCGGTAAATACGTTATGCGGTACCCCGTCCTTACCTGAATTACCCCCAAGGTCAAAGGTCATGGATCAGGTCACCTGACGACGCTGACATCAGGCCTGGCTATCATCTGGCACCAATTAGAGACAATCGTGCGGTAAATTCGACGTTATGCGTACCCCGTCCTTACCTAATTGACCCCCAAGGTCAAAGGTCATGGGTCAGGTCACCTGACGGACGCAGACATCAGGCCTGGCTATCATCGGCACCATTAGAGACGATCGTGCGTAAATTGGGACGTTATGCGTACCCCGTCCTTGACCGAATTACCCCCAAGGTCAAAGGTCATGGGTCAGGTCACCTGACGGACGCAACATCAGGCCTGGCTATCATCTGGCACAATTAAGACGATCGGCGGTAAATTCGGGACGTTATGCGGTACCCCGTCCTTACCTGAATTACCCCCAATGTCAAAGGTCATGGGTCAGGTCACCTACGGACGCAAACATCAGCCTGGCATCATCTGGCACCAATTAGAGACAATCGTGCGGTAAATTCACGTTATGCTACCCCGTCCTTGACCTGATTACCACCAAGGTCAAAGGTCAGGTCAGGTCACCTGACGGACGCAGACATCAGGCCGGCTATCATCTGGCACCAATTAGAGACAATCGGCGGTAAATTCGACGTTATGCGGTACCCCTTCCTTACCTAATTACCTGACCGGCCAAATTAAGGTCATATTCGCCAGCGTGCTATATACCTATACACCGGTTTAAGGAATCGAATCCGTCGCGAATAGTCGCAATAAGTCGCTAACTTCACGGACGTGCCCATCTGGAGAAATGACGCCTCCTTGGCAAAATCATAAATATGTCAGTAGTATGGTCTAGGGGGAGGGGATTTGTACCCTCCATGGAACTTCCGCTCAATCTTCTTTGCGAATTGGTAGGTACGCCGAAGTCTGTACTCTCCCATTCGGTTGTGTAAACCACTCCACTAGAAAGTATCAGTCACAAATCTAGAGAGCAAGGAGGGTGTGGGCGAAAGCAGAACCGCTCATTCTAATCTGAGGGTGAAACTTCCCCCTCAATGCCTGCTTCCCCCAACCGCAATAATTTCAACTTCTAACGTGGGAGCCTATGGAATGTGACCCCCCGCCCTATTCATTTTGGTCTGCCTATTGCCTCCGTGTACTTTGCCCCCTCCGATCCTTTTAAGAAATCAACATCGGTGGGCCGACCCTTTCGGCGAAATGGGCTCCCTCTCACAGATGCATTCACTTCGCATCACGACAACTTCGGAACGGAGCGTAATAAATCAATACGGAAAGAATGGTAAGATTCCTTGATCAATTCTGTATCATGAAAGGCAGATGCAATCCTCGTGGGGTGGCTGAATCATTCGGAAAAAAATTATAATACGAAATGCGTACCCCGAACTCCCATAAGCGCCCGGCCTAAAACTGGCCGCGTTTCAGTGTTTTTACTTACCCTCCGCTAGATGGCAGGTTGGTGCCGCTGATACGCGCAGATCAAAGGCGCCGACGCGGAGTTTCCAATCCAGACGTACATGATCCATGGGGAAAATGCACCAAGGATTTTTTATTATTATTTTGCTGTGGGAGCTAACGGGTGCGCATATATTCCAACGCTCGCAACTTCCTAAAACTGCAAGTGAGCTTCCAAAACAACCCGGATAGACGGCGTTCATATTTTCCGAAGTCCATACCTTCCCAGGCCTCATTGCTTTCAAATTGTGATGTTCAGACTGGACTTCCCAAAAAAGTAACATTCCAAAACAGTCCAAAGTGGAACCTAAGCAATTTTTTAGTGACCTTCCACTTTGGTAGCACGAACTTTGTAAGATATGAGCTGTTCGAAATACGAACGCCTTTTACCCAGACTGCTCTGGAAGATGGCTTACAATATTTTAAAAGTTAACATCCAACGTGGAAGTTATGAATGTTGGAGATATGGACCGTGGAAACCATGAACACACCACAATCTAACGGGCATCTCAGATTTTCAAACTCGCCTAATATTCCCACATGAAAAACGACTGCAGAGCAGAATTTCTTGCACATCATATTCCTAGCAGTTTACTCCTTGCCTTCAAGCCTTGAACGTGCAAGTTGTTCCAAATGGTTGGATTGCATGACTGGGCAAAGCAGGCGATGGGGGATTGCAATCCGCAAATTGCCGAGTGGGCCACTGCTTCGCAGACATACATAAGACGTTGCCACGATTTGAATGCACCGAAGATACGCGACTGCCACGCATCCAGGCAATCTGTAGCTCAGTACCGACAGCTGAAGTTCAATGTCGGCGACCAGGGTGTGGAAGCAGAAAACATGCTCCTCGAAGGATCAGTATATTTGTCAGATGATTATGACATTGGCAAAGTGCACCCTGATCCCTAGATGGTGCACGCACCTCATAGCAATCATGTGACACGCGAATGAGATAACGTTCAGCGACAAAGAACGCATCAAGACTGAACACCAGCTTCCAACATACGTATTTGCATTTGCAACGCCCGTCCAACAATGGTAAGTTCGTACGGCGGCCGGAGAGAGCGAGGCGACGCGGGACAGCCAGGGGCGGTGGCAGGCGTCTCTACAGACTAACCACACCAGACAGCCGACCCACGCCACCAGTGGCAGGCGTTTACAACTAACCACACCAGACAGCCGACCCACGCTCGCTCACTCAAACTTGATGGAATGCACGGCCATGTCAATCTGTCCTCCACTGTAGCTTCCCCGCTTCTTTTTCGTCTTCTCGTGGCGGAAGCCCTTGCCGCGCGTGAACTTCAGGTCCCGGTAGGCCCGCTCTCCCCACGAGCCTGTCGCGCCCGACTGCAAGTACAACAGGCAGCGCTGTTAGCGCCGACACCGCCTGGCCACCCGCTCAGCTCCACACACCACCTGGCGATCCAGTCACCAGTCGGGCGGCGCGTCGCGGCGACATCCGGGCACCGGTAAAAACAAGTAGCGCCACTCCGCTCAACAGGAGCTGCCCGCACGACGCCTAGTCGAACGTGATCTTCACACCCTTGCCGCCCATCGAGAATCCGGTCTTGTCCGGCCGGCCGCCCCGACCCCCACCCCGGTCTCCTCCGCGGCCGCCGCGGAAACCGCCCCTATCTCCTCCGCGGGAACCGCCCCTATCTCCTCCGCGGAAGCCGCCCCGATCTCCTCCGCGGAAGCCGCCCCGATCTCCTCCGCGGAAGCCGCCCCGATCTCCTCCGCGTCCCCGGAACCCGCCTCTGTCGCCGCCGCCGCGCCCGCGGAACCCGCCTCTGTCGCCGCCGCCGCGCCCGCGGAACCCGCCCCGATCGCCGCCGCCACGCCCCTGGAACCCGCCACGGCCTCGAGAATTTCCTCTGCCGGCCGCGCCGTAGCCAAGGCCGGCCCGCGGCGGACGCTCATCGAACTCAACCGCCTCATCGTCCTCGTCTTCCTCCTCCTCCTCCTAAAACACGAGAACACAAGTACTTCAGCCACATCGCCCGACACCGCCGTCCCCAATACTCGCCTTGGCCACGAACGAGTTGTCGGCGAGTGTGTGGTGCACCTGGACCTCGTCCTCGCGCACGCGGCGGAACGGAGTGTTCTGGCGGCGCACACCGCCATCGCCGCTACCCGCCTGACGGCCAGGCGTGTGCTGTGGCGTCTTTATTACTACCTGGAAATACAGTTAGCCGGCCGAACACTGCACCATGCGAATGTCACTGCAACGCTGTCAACCATGCCAGGACAGGACACGCGCACACATTTCTACAAGAAACGGTGCGTTGGAAATGGTATTACACAGACATAAGGAATGTATGGGCAAGCGTAGGCAAGTCATCGAATTGTGCGAGTGTTCGTGGTGTTTTTGTTTCAGCAAATCAGAAAGTGTAACTTCCATAGTGACTTTTTCAGAAAGTGTGTCTTTCATAGTGACTTCTTCAAAGCAAACCCTGGTCAAATTCTCACTGGCTTATGACTTCGTTCATTCAGTTAGAAGCAAATCAGTTGGGCTGGCTATATACGACCAGAGTATTCATGCTAGTGCTTCGAGGAAAAATCGCAAGACCAACTGAAAAAATATGTTATCCGAACAGTATGAGTTGACTCATTGCAATCTTCTAGTTATGTGAAAACTGCGAATTCTTGAGGAACTGGGCATCTTGTAGCACCCAGTAGACTGGATATCCAAATCTAAGTCAGACGGGTGCAGGTAGATTAATCACAGAATGGGGTTGCTTTCACATGAAACCTGAACCTGACCAGTACGTTTGCAAGGTTCAAAGCAGCGGTTTTTTTCATGAAAGTTTCACATATAAATAGTTGATTATTGGGCTGTAGAATGCAGGGAATATAATAATTATTCCGATCTCATGACAGTTAACTGAAAATATTGTGGTTGCAACATGACGAATATAAATAAAAACTTCAATATAAGTTATAGTACTCATCAGGGGCCATCGTCAGGGCCCTGGCCGAAACGTAGTACCTAATAAAGTATAATCCTAACTTACTTTTGATGTCAACTCACACCCAGACTCTAAGACCATTCTTCGTTGTATTAAACGAATATAAATAGGCCATGTTGTATACATTCTCTACGCCGTTGGGCACAATGTGCACATCAATGGGTGTGGGCTTAGAGATCGGCCTACTGACTGATAATGCTGTGGTAATAGACTGTCCAAATGAGAATACTACACACAGGAATCTAACAATGCATCTCCTTGTTATGTACGACTCAAAAGCGAATAAGTGACACGGGTCTGCTTCTGACTCTGCTCCAAACTGCTACGAGCAACTTAGAGTAGCTGCCTCGTGTTCCCGTGCGTTTCCGGGACTACCTCCAATCTGCCCAGACATATTCCGGCCGAGAGCATGGACAGCTTGGAGCAGTTTGTGGCGCGAAGATGGCCCTGATCATAAATCTTTGAAGCATTGTGCCTACCTCGAATTTGCTAGCTAGTCCCAATGCAAACGTGAGTCCGGTTCCACACCGTTCCAATCATAAGAAGTTAATTATAACAAGCTGAAACAATTATCCAATTTTAGCCTCTACTTGCAATGACTGACTGTCCCCATAAAATACAGCTAAAAATGACACAGCGTAAGCTTGTAATACCTACGTTCTACGAGTAGGCATGAACCACGCAAAAGCAGCTGATTATTTACCTGTAACTGCTCCAGACATGTTCCAGCGCCCATCGATACGAAGCAGCTACGAACTGCTCCAAGCTGTTCTACTTCTTAAGGGGGCAGGTGAGGAACACCCATGGTGAGCGGGATCAAGGCACAAGACCCTCGTACCTTGACGCATAATATTCATTGTGCGGAGGAACATATTGGGCACAGATTGCACAACGTACGATAACGATGATAGGGAACTGTACAACTGACCACACGCGACACGACGCCAAAATGTAAAGAAAGGCAAACCCTGTTGTAGTTGAGCACGATGTAGTCCATCACAGTTAATTCAGTGACTCAAAGCTCTGTTCCCGAGAGGTCAAAATTAGTTCTTATGAGATGTTGACTTCCAAATAACCTTCAACTCTCAGAACAATGCGAGGCCCACTTAGAAAACCGCACATAGAATACAGTATCCGGTAACTGACCACAAGATAGAATGTCAGTGACGTAGATGCAACTCCAAATGGCATCCCAATCCCACCATCGACACATACCTGTTTGTGAGCGTTGTCCTCTTCTTCTTCCACACCGCTATCTGCATTGTCCTTCTTTGATTTCTTCTTCGTTTTGGTGCCCAAAGCGCGCTTCTTTGGCTTCGGTGCCTCATCTTCACCTTCTGAGTCCGATACTTCGTGTTTCGCGGCCCTCTTCTTGACTGACGGTGCGGACTTATTCAGCGCTACCGGTGTGTTTTTTTGCGGTAGCTCCTCTTCGCTGCTATCCTCCTCCGAGCTTGAAGCTGCTGCAACATGCGCTTTGGCCGGCGTCAACACCATCTTCTTCGGAGCCGCTTCGTCATCGCTGTCTTCACCAGATGAGGTGTCTGCTTTCTTGGCAGACCTTTTTGCTGGTGTTGATTTCACAGCTGCTGCTTTTTTGGGTGGCTCCTTCGTCACTAGAATCCTCTTCTGAAGAGGATTCTTGCGTCTTCGCCATAGGTTTGACTGGAGCTGCCTTGGCCGGTGGCGTTTTGGCAGTCTTCTTGGGTGGCTCCTCTTCACTGCTCGACTCTTCCGATGACTCATTCGTCTTGGCAGCCATCTTAGCTGGTGTCACTTTGGTAGGGACGATCTTCTTCACCGGTTCATCCTCGTCACTAGAATCCTCCTCGGAAGATTCATACTTCTTCGGAACAGCTTTAGCAGGAACCATCTTGGCAGCTACACCCTTCCTGGGTGCCTCATCATCACTTGACTCTTCTTCAGACGAGGATTCCTTCTTCGCCACCACTTTGGCGGAAGTTGCCTTGGTGGGTGCAACTTTCTTCGGTGGTTCATCCTCATCACTAGAATCTTCTTCGGATGATTCTTCATTTACTGCGACTTTGACGGGAGCAGCTTTTGCGGGAGTTTTCTTGATTGGCACAACCTTCTTGGGTGGCTCATCCTCATCACTGGAATCTTCTTCAGAAGACAATTCCTGCTTCTTTACGGCAACTTTTGCCGTTAAGGTCTTTGGGGGAGTCGACTTTGGTGGTAAAGCCTTCATAGGCGGTTCATCATCACTTGAGTCCTCCTCAGATGAGGAATCCTTCTTGTTCACGGTAGTTTTGGTTGGAGAAGCCTTCGCGGGAGTTACCGTTGCTGGCACAACCCTTTTAGGTACTTCATCACTTGAGCCCTTCGACGATGATTTCTTCTTCTTCGCAACGACTTTGGCGGGAGTAATTTTCGCTGGAATTACCTTAGCCAGTGCAGACTTCTTAGGCGGTTCCTCATCACTCGAGTCCTCTTCAGACGAGGATTCTCCACCCTTTGCAGCGACGCTTGCGGGAGCTGCCTTCGCGATAGTTGCCTTTGCCGGCGCAGGCTTTTTGGATGGCTCATCCTCGTCACTAGAATCTTCTTCCGATGAGGATTCTTGATTATTTACTGTGACTTTGGCGGGAGTTGACTTCGATGGAGTTTTTTTGGTCGGTACAGGTTTCTTCGGCGGCTCGTCTTCTTCGCTAGAGTCGTCTTCAGAAGAGGACTCCTGTTTCTTTACAGTGACCTTGGAGGGAGTGGCCTTCGGAGCAATTGCCTTGGCCGGCGGAGGCTTCTTGGGTGCGTCATCCTCGTCACTGGAGTCCTCTTCCGACGAGGATTCCTGCTTCTTTACAGTGCCCTTTGGAGTTGCCTTTGGTGTAATTGCTTTAGCAGATAAAGGTTTCTTCGGTACCTCGTCCTCGTCACTAGAGTCATCTTCAGAAGAGGATTCCTGTTTCCTTAATGCGACTTTGGCCGGAGTGGCCTTCGCGCTCTTCACGGGAGATGCCTTGGCCGATACAACTTTCTTAGAAGGTTCGTCCTCGTCACTGGAGTCCTCTTCAGAAGACTCTTGATTCTGCACGACTGGCTTCGCCGGAATTTTTTTAGCGGACTTCTTGGGGGGCTCGTCATCTTCAATCCCCGACTGACCTTTTTGCTTGACTTTAGAGGCCACCCCATTCGGAATTTTTCGTTTGCTGGCCTTCACTATGTTCACATTGGGCGATTTCCTGGAAACGACAAGATGGTAAGAGCTTCCTTCATGCACAAGTACAGCAAGATAGTCAACGAATCGTGAGTGGTGCTTGAATGCATGACATAACGGCGAAACAGCGACGAAGTTTTTTTTTGTGAAATAGGGCGGAATATACTACTTCTTGAACACTGAATTCACGTCCTTCTCAGAGAAGTATTGACATCGTGCTTCTCGATCCACGGTTATGAAATCTCCATGCCTCGATTCTAGCAGCATCTCGCTTACAAGTATCATGATTCTGCTCGCCATGAATGATCGTGATACACGAACATCCTGTAGCGCAATCACAGGTATAGAGATTGCTTATGATGTGGTCTGTCATATAATACCAATATAGGTATTTGTATTAGTCATCGTCGATATATTGTAGTTTAGGGGCGCATCGACTGCAAGGGTCATATAGCTCATCGTCGATATAGTTATTTATCCCAACATTGGGTATCTCTTGGTTGGTTATTGGTTTTACGACACGTCGACCGTTGAGTCATGTAGCGTCGCCAATCTCTCACGCCGATTGGTCGCGGGCGAAGGGTAGCGACAGGTGAGACTCGAACCCATAACCTTTCGATTGTGAGACGAGCATCTTACCCCTAGACCACTCGTCCCCTTTTGGGTATATCTCATAACAAACGAAAAGGTAGTCATAAGCATGCTATTGGCTGAAGATTGAGCTCGAATGGCTTAAAAAGCATTTTAGACGCCTATTTTCCGGGCAAATTTAGTCGTGCACTAGTAGACATATCACACGTAACGAAAAACCATTACCTTAACAATGCAGGGTGAAATATCGCGAGGCAAACCAAAGACGTTGACCGGAGCAAAATGCCTTCATACAATAGCCCTTTTCACGACGGCCAATAAGCACCGGGATGCAATGTCGACGACTTCGTCTAGTATGAAGGGCATATCATTGAAATATATGCACTTTATCTATGTATATGGAATGTTCAAGAAGTTTTAACTATGAAGTAATAAATTCAATATTAAACTCAACCAACATATTCAAATTGTGGCACCGTTTGAAAAAAAACGCTCAAATCACAGAAACAACTAGCCAATCTGGCCGCATTTGGCACTATGGCCGGGAGGTATGAGTTGTCGGATAGAACATAAATTTGCCGTTGGATTACCAGCAAATATACAATATTAGGGAGAAAGTGGTAGTATATATCCTGCGGATAAATATTTTTTATTTTAAGTTTTATTTTATGGCTGTGAAGTATCTGTATTATGAATAAATATTGAAATACATCATTTCCAGATGCTACGATTCCCTCTTGACGCTCCCGAAAATATTAAATTCTCTCCACTTTACGAGCAGGTTGTTTACAGTTGTAATGGCATCCGCTGTACCGCACCATACGTAGCTCCGTTTTTAAATGTTGCTGTACTCCTACCTGAATAACCCCTACTGTGAGTGGAGGGCAATTGATCCTTGTCTTTGAATATCATACACGCAAGAAAGAACGAAGCATGAATTGTTTACAGCACCCAAAAGACCGCAACACGTCCAAAATATGCGCATCTGAGACAAACTTGTCTGTTGGCTCGCCTGACATATTTCAGCTGTAAATGATGCAATCGGAGCACAAATAATGGTTGGCTGGCAATATTGATCAGAGTGGTCGAGTGTTCAGAAAATTTGTCATTTGAAGACCGCTGAATTCGACAAATAGCTGTTGTCATCGAGTTTACTTCCGAAGTCAGGCTCGCTTGGTCTGACTTCCAGATTTCCGACTAGATGACGTCCCAGGCGCGGATGTGGGTGTACATTTTCAGGGTTTGTGCATAAACAAGCTGTTACTAGTCCAAAAACTTGTCGTATTAGGTAACTGAACCTACTCTGTCTGTTCATATCATAAATTGGTCCAATCTACAGACTAAAAGCTTTCAGATCAACGTAATTATTATACCCGGACTCCGTCATTGGGATGTCATGACGATTACTTCCCGCTAGTGCACGCGTGAAACCGCCTAATGAAAACAGCGGGGAAAACTTAACATTCACAAAGTAGTATATTTTGTTGCATGGGTGCTGGTTCTTGAAGATAATTTGGCCAATATATGGAGGCAATGGGAAGGCCGACATCGATCGTGTAGGCGGGTGCCACAAGGCCATAGGATCCATGCTCATCATCCTCGGGTTTTCCTACGGCATGCTAAATTTCACGTACACAAAATTAAACACTTACCATGTATAAAAACTCAACCTGATGGTCCACTCGTCTGACAGAGCTCTTAGATTATTAATTGGGGCTAGTCACACTGCGTATCATTATACCGGTATAAGACGAAATTATGCGAGCTGGTCGAGCGAGGGCAACAGGCGGGCGAGATGTGAAACTCTCCCGCCGCACACAGGACCGGGTGCCAAACCACCGAACAGAATTGGTGAACCAACCGTAACTGCACTCTCTTGATAGCCTGTGAAGTGCGTCAAATATAATGCACTATGTCAAATTGTTGGATTAGAAGAGGTGTCGGGCTGTGTCACGGTCCTTACGTCCCACAGCCGTTTAGTCTATGCTGCGGCAACCTTTCAACACGGGACGGCCCACGTCTGAGATTGCCATGCTCTGGGGCGTGTAGGGCCGGCCCTTGGGTTCTTTTACGACGCATTCAACCGCTGGGTCATATAGCGTCGCCAACCTCTCACGCCGATTGGTCGTGGGTGGACTCGGTAAATGCCGTCGATTGTGAGATTCGAACCCACAATCTGGCGATCAAGAGTCCGACGCCCTACCAACTGAGCTACCGCGGCCACCTGGGAAGCGTGTAGGTCACGTGGTGTATGACGTCACAAGGCCAAATGACAGCTGCTGAGAACCACCACTGGCGGATCTAGGACTGGTTTTAGACCGATTTTTACTGGAGGACAATTTCAGTTATTCTTTGATTAAAAAACAATCTTCGGATTTGAACACTAGCATTCGGTTGATCCGTTGAAGACAATATTTCTTCTAATAACACGTTTTAATACTTCGATGAAATACCACTTTAGTGCAAAGGTTCGGAAAACATCGGCCTTTCGGGAAGAGCATGCCACCGTGCCCCCGAACCATACCCGCCAGTCCTGAGAACGGGCGGCCGCTGCGACCCGACGTGCATTGCACGCTGCCCGAGCGTAAGAATGTCGCCGCACACCCCATTCTTTGAACAAAGATTTGGAGTACCTCTGGACACATTGTGATGGCAGTTTGCATGATCAAAATAAAGGAGCAGACACGGCTGAGTGTGAAAAATAGACATTGAAATGGTGCACTATATCGTGGAACGCTATTGAAATCTGGCCGCCAGCAAAATAGCAGGCGCAAACCTCTTTCTTTGAGTAAAGGGTGACAAATCAGAGCGAGAAATGCTGTAGCAAATATTCATCAGCGGCCCGGCCGACACAACGGTCCCGCTTTTTTCCTTGTTTGAAACCGTAGGAACATTTTTGTTACATCATGTACGCGGGAGTAGACTGGCTCAGATTTCGCCCTTGCTTGTAACTAGATGGGTAACTGAAGCCGAACCACGTTAGATGATCACAGCGCCCGCGGGAGCTTCTGCCAACTCGACGCGTGCCTTCTGCGCGTATTTCTAAAGGTGGGAAATGAGTTGGGATCTTGGGATCAAAAGTTGACCTCGCGGTGTCATGTTCGGTATCATTAGATATACCTTTCGTCAAACAACACTTCTCTAGCTTAAAGTAGGTGCGAAATAGTGACGAGGTGCGTGGGCACCCCCGATGGGGAAGATGACGAAACGCCCTCGTCACACGAGGGTTGAATGCTGGAGGGGGTAGGGCAGATTGGGCCGGTTGTATGGAAATTCATGAAGTGCACTCGAATTGTGAAATTTTGAGCAGGATAAAATATGAAGAGGGAAATTTTTTTTAAAGACAGACATGTTCCTCGTCATATCCTTTGCAGTGCATTGCATAGATCACATCCACATTATTTTGGAGAACAATGATATACAAAATGAAGTAAAGGTGAACTCTCGTCAGTCTCAACTCGTGATGTTGGGCACTAGCCATAACTAAAACACGTATACAAATCGCATAACTAGGCACATTTATTTGATCCTTTGCGATAAAATTAGTCTCCTTTTTCATTCAGAGGTTGAATGCTGGTGCTTGACGATGGGCTGCTGTGATAAAGTGCTAAAGATTCATTGCAAATCGTAAACCGAGATTTTAGTGGCGCAGGTTTGAAGAAAAATACCCCCTCCATATTCAGGTACAAACCCCTTTTCCTCACCACATCAAGTACATGACTGATCAATGAGAGTATTTTGTAGGATTTGCCGTGTCATTAGTTATCAAATGTCATGCGATATGACATCATAAATGAAGGTATATGTATTTAAGTCGATGTTTCTGGAAAAAAAACGCTGTGTTAAGTCTCGATGCATATGTCGCAGTGTTAAAATCATGGCTTTCCGTTAGGTGCGGGATGTCGAAGCGAGTACAGTAGGATGTCGAAACTCACCATGAAAATCGTCATTTAGTTACTTTTTATACTTAATAAGTCCTTGAAGCTCAGTGTTGAGCGAATATCATACCTTTTTCGTACTTTACTGTACCAATTGCTTTGAGAGGTACGCAGTATTGGTATGCATACAATTACGATAACGATACAAATATATTTGACATATACTGGTATTGTACAATAGACCAGACCATACGTAATAATTCCTTGAATTACGCTTCAAGATGTTCGTGTATCACGATCTGCTATGGTCAGCGTAAGCATGCTACAAACGAGATACTGTTAAACACGAGGCACAAAGACTTCATAAACACACAAGACGCACGATGTCGATGCTTGTTTGGGAAAGATGTCGATTCAGTGTTCAGAAAGTGGTACACTCCACCCTATTTCACCAATAATTTATCACTGATATGTTATGTGCCTTACCGGTCTAACATAATAACACCCACATGAGATACCTTTGGAAGACAAATGCAGGACTAGGGGACGATTTCATGAGTAAGAGAAGTAAAATACAAGACACAAGGTACATCACCAAAAGGGAGTATACAGCAGAATCGCATGGAGACGCCAGTCAGCTCATCTTTCAATATATATATTTTACGCATGTGCGACATCGCCGAGTTAAAAATTGTTGCATCACTCAGGACTAGAAACTGCAGCTACTTTAATGACACTTCATTAAAGTATCTATCATACTCTCATAACCATGGTTGGATTTGCACTTTGTGATCCTGGATGAGGGGAAAATATTTGGGTGTTCGAATAGACAATATTTGTATTCAAACCATATCTCAATCATATCATATCATACCTCAAACCATCTCAAATCATATCAGAATCTCAGTTTGTACTTTTCAGTGAACATTGAGCACTATATCACATTGCAGATCATTGTCAAACAGCAGCATCCAAACCCAAAATAAGAAAAGTGGGAAGATAATTTTCTGGAGAGGATAATGTTCTGGATGCCAAAAAACCAGGAACATCCTGTTTTTTCAACCATGATCACACCACCGGTGCAGCACCACACTGCACCATCAGCACGTATGTGCATACACTGGGAGCAGAAGCTAGTCACACCATACTAACACGGAATCATCCACTTCGATCGTGTTCGTCGTCGCACACGCTATCAGTCTGCACCGTGACGTAGATATACCATGATAGGTACGATAGCGCCGTGTGCATCTTGGCGCCTTATGGTGACTGCGCTTTCACTGTAAAAGGGGTCGGGCCCACTACAATCTGATTCCACCGGATGTTTGATGTAACATTTGCAGAGGGTACTGCCACGATTAATGCTATTTGTTTCAGCCTGCGACAGCCACTGTTAACCAGGGATAGATATCCCATCAAAATGCAGTTCGATTTTGGCGCAATCTATGTCATTTGCTTATAATTAGCTCGATACCGAAATATCCACTGGCATGCTCATCCACCATCCTTAATATAGCGAGTCAATAAACTTACGCTTTGAAGAACTTGACCACTGCATCCAGTGACGGGGCTCCTTCATCCAGTGGTAGCTGAAGCAGAGCAACAGTCAAAACCTTGAAGCACTGGTTATATACACATTCAGGCCAATATCCTGCATCAACAGCAATAATCTGCAACATTTTCTTCATTACCACACTAAATACAGTTTCTGACTGTGGCCTACCATAACGTTGTTAGCATACCAAAAATTTACCCAAAAAAGAAGAAGAGCAGTTAGGATTAAGTTTCATGAAACAGTTAAGTACCATGGGAATCTGGCTCAGAGACCAAAGTATTCTGAACACTTCTGTTATCCTGGCTGGTGATCTTATTATAGACCCATAAAGGTACTCGTCCATCCTAAGATGCGCACACTTCCTCTCTTTCTCAAAAGACTCAAGAGTGTCGTCTTTTCCCGATGCTCCTGATTACTAATTGCGATTTACTCAGTTGCCTGCATTCTTCACAAGCTTCTCTTAATGCAGCTAAAAGGGGCGTCAGAAGTAATTTACTCCTATAATGCTTGCAGGTCAGACAATTGATGTTGATTTCATTGAGTGATGTTTTAAATTATATCAGAAAAATAAAGTCACACAAGGCAGCAGGACCTGATGGAATTTATGCTAGGGTATTGCGGGAAGCTGAAAAGGAACTGGCAATTCCACTTAGTATAATATTTTGTAGATCAGTTTCACAAAATGAAATTCGAACAGATTGGAAAAGGGCAAATGTAGTTCCTATTTTCAAGAAAGGAGAAAGAGGGAAGTTGAAAATTATAGGCCCGTAAGCCTCACATCCCTAGTCTGCAAGGTACTCGAATCAATTATCAAGGATAGAATAGTTAGTTTTCTGGAAGGAAACAGATTGATTCAAGATACTCAACATGGGTTTAGAAAAGGGCGATCGTGTCTCACAAATCTCTTGGACTTTTTGAATTTTGCTACAGAACAATTTGAGCAGGGAAATCAGGTTGATGTAGCATATCTTGACTTTAGTAAGGCCTTTGACAAGGTACCCCATAAACGGTTAATGATGCAGCTTCAGGTCCATGGCATTGCAGGTAGCATCCTAAAATTGATGTGGCCCAAGCAGCAAGGTTTTGAAATTTGCGGATGATTTGAAGATCTTTAGGGCAATAACAGGGCACAATGAGCAGGTTTTGCTGCAGAAAGACTTAGGGTGCGTTTGCAGCTCGGAGAATAATTTCCGCGAGGACGGAAAATCTTCCGTCCGGCGTTCGGAGCTCACAACCGAATCCTGCCGGGTTTACAAATATCAAACACAAATAGTGCGCTCGTGAGTCAAATGTGGTGACCGTGCTACACGTCGCACGCTTGCTCGCATCGCCAGTGTACTTGCCATGAGTTCAGGAGTGGTTGACAGGGTTTGGGCGGGTCTAGTAGAAGTTTATTCATCTGGGATGAACAGTCCAGTAAACATGCCGATGGCGGCATGTGTCGAGGCGAGCTTGGCATCTCGTTAACGGTATGCCGACATCGGGCGGTTCTCGGCCCGACATCGGTATACTGACTTGGAATATCAAACACGGATGTTGATTTATTAATATTATTAGGTGGTGGGGCGATACATGAAAGCAATGAGCAACCCGAGATGGATTGGGGCACCTCCATTGGAACCCATGTTAAAAGTTAAATTATTGGGTGGGGCAAAGCAAACATTGATGGAAATTCCTCTTCCAAAGTACATAAACCCCCTGATATCAACATATGTTGGGTTCAATTCAAGATATCAATAGCGGCCAGCTAACGTCGGACCGATGTCCGACATTTCACTCCCGAGACGATAGCGGGCCTCTAGTGCCCCGACAGCAGTCCGACATCTTCCCGACATGGGCCTCACGTCGGCTGATAAATCTGACAAGTCCGATAAATCTAAACAGTCTGCTTCGGAGCAAAATTGGTCTATGGCACGCGGGCATTGATCTCTGAAAATTCGCCATTATGCGCTAGAAGTGCCGCTAATGCTAGTGACGTCACACAGATCCTGTAGATTTCGTCTGAAAAAATTTCCGCAGGATCCGGATAATTTTCAGGATCCTGTGAGCTTCGAACGGTGAATTGGCAGATCTGATCCAAAAGTATGACGTCACACGGAAAATTTCCGCAGGATCCGAGCTCCAAACGCGCCCTTAGACGAGCTTGTGAAGTGGAACGAAAAATGGCAAATGAAGTTTAATTTTGATAATCAAACAGTGTAGGCTAATGTGGGGCAAGTCTACTACGGAGGATTGGTATTGAACACAAATGGAGCATAACAACCAAAGCCAGAAAAGGCACAAGAATCGGAACAGAGGAACGTGTCAAAAAGTGGGTATCAGGAAGCTACTGCATGTCAGGCCACATTAGAATACTGTCAACTTGGTCCCAGTTATGAGAAAGATTGTTGGCTTTAGAGAAGTACAAGCAACAATGGTTAATGGTATAGGCACGGCATAGAGGAAAGATGAAGAATAATATATTTTCACTAGATATAGAAAGCGAGAGGAGATCTCATCGAGGTTTTAAATTTGTTCATGGTCAGGAACAGGGATATATCAGGAAATGTTCGAATTAACAGAAATGATGCAATTGGGTCATCAATTTAAAATTAAAGTTAATACAGCAGGACAAGTAAACAGTTTCACAACAGGGAGAACACGGAACCACGCAGGCACCACATACAACACCACATCTTAAAAACGGCATAGACAATCATTAAAAAAAAATATTTTTTTTTTTTTTTTTTTTGGGGGGGGGAAAAAAAATATTTTGGGGGAATATTTTTTTTTTTTAAAAAGAAAAACAAAGAGGGCCTTTTTTTTTTTTTTTTAATTGATTTTTTTTTTTTTTCTTAATTAGCTAGTAGCTAGTACTAAAGTCGATGATTAAGCAGTTGTGTGCCCCGAACGTTCAAATGGCATTCATCCTGCCATCAGAATACCAACTTCATGAAGCAGGTTAGAATACTGTATCATAAACTAACCCATGGATGCTGGGTCGCCCAGAACCTATGAATATTGCATCGCCTAAAAACTGTGGATGATGGGTTGCCTAAAGCCTATGAATGTTGGGTCGCCCATAATATATGAATGCTTTATCATATATAATGTATGGATCCTAAATAGCATACATGTTTCACTATGGAGTTCCATAAGAAAACATACTGGCATCAGCATGTAAAAATTGAGGGCAAGTGCCAGCATGTCAAATATGATGCAGGATTCCACAAGCATCATGCGGTGTGAGGTTGGAGGTAGTGCATGATTGTCCAGGAACTGCGAAAGCATCACCCTTTTCATACAAATAAATCACAATGACCAGGAGGAACTAGTCCATAATTTGACACCACTATTCACCACAAATAAGTTAGTTAGTTATTTGGGCTTTAGGGCGTATCGACTGCATTGGTCATTTAGCGCCCATCACCACAAATAAAATAAATGTCATCAACAGATTTACCTACACTACCACCCAGTGGCTATCCTACCAGAATGGCACTGGGTTTGACAAGGCACACCAGTCCAAGGAAAACCTGCACCAAAATTCAGCAGGCAGGCAAAAACCCACATACCCAGTACTGCAGTAGTTTTGCACCCATAACTCGGTTATCAAAGTGTGGTTGATCAGTGTCAAGCTTCACATCATTGGTAGCTGTCTCTCAGGCTCAACTGTGCTAAATAGTTTGGTTGGTTAGTTGGGCTTACAGGTGCATCAACTGCATTGGCCATACAGCATGTTGGTTGGTTATTGGTTTTACGACACGTCGACCAATCAAAAAATCCTTTTTTTGGTTAAAAAAAATTATTTATTATAAATTTTAAAAAACCTTTTAAAAAAAAGGGTGGACAGGGCTACTAAAACATTAAAAACACATGCATACAATACTCAAACATTCCCACGTACAGCTCTTTTCAGCGCCTCCTTCAGCTTAAACTTAAAAGCCAGTCGCATATTCTCGGCCTAACTTCTCGGGGAGACTGTTCCAAAGAACTGCAGCACGGTACATGAAAGAGCGTTGCGCAAAGAAGTTTTCAGGCGTGGCGCCTACGAAAACGGTGTTGATCGCGTCGATCGAGAGCTGACGTCACTTCTCAATGTCACAAGATCACGCAGGGTTTCAGGTGCTCCCGAGTGATGCACTGCAAGATGAACCAGTGAGCAATCCCTAATGTCGACAAAGCGTTGTAGCTAGGCCAGCCTAACCGCTCAATAACATGCGATATATGACCATAGCGAGAGGTCCTAGTTATGATCCTAGCCGCCCTCATTATGACTTTTGGATTCGCACGCGCTCGGTGTCACATGCAGCAGACCAGATTGAGCAACAGTACATTACATGGGGAAAACCAGTGCAAGCACTAACTTCGACAGCGTTTCTTCAGTAAGAGAACGTACATGCTTGGCTAGAGGAAAGATGATGCGGTTACATTTCTTAGCAATATCGCCAATTTGTTCCTCCATGTTAACGATTCGTCCATGGTCACACCCAGGTTTTGATAGATGAGACAGTGAAATATCCGATCCAAGAACAGAGAGGCTGATGGTAGGCAGCCGCGCGATCATCTGGCGAGAACCAAAAATCACAAATTGCGTTTTAGATGGGTTGAGCTGAGAAGATTTACACGGTACCACGAGCACATAGTTTCCAGGCACGATTCGAGACGGCGTTTGGCATACATTATGTCCTCCAATTTCGATGACAACATCGCCTGTGTGTCGTCAGCGTAAGCAACGACTTTAAAGACATCACCTATGTGTGAGAAGATCATTGTGTACAACAAAACAGAATTGGACCACACAAACTTCCTTTGAACACCACAGGATACGTTGCATACAAGTCTTCCGGGCATGTAGCGTCGCCAATCTCTCACGCCGATTGGTCGCGAGCGAAGAGTAGCGACAGGTGAGACTCGAACCCACAACCTTTCGAATGTGAGACGAGCATCTTACCCCTAGACCACTCGTCCCCTGGTCATACAGCATGTGCTAGAGTTTCCATGCTGTGTAATTCAGCCAGACTGCAAAGCATGCCACTTTCTACAAGTTCTTGTTAGTGTGGGGCAGGCAGGCAGGCAGCCAGCTGTGAGGCTGGTGGGGAAATTGGCATGGGGGCAGATACCTGGTGCAGACAGATCACAATCCACTGACAATTCACACAAGACTTCAAAGGTAACAAGAAGAAAATCACAATTTGAGAAACCACAAAAGTAAACAGAAAACACATTTGTCTCCGTCCAAATTTGTTCACAGCACAAAAATCCACTGAACTTAATTGTGAAATTCAGTCTCTTATGGTTCAAAATAGCAGGGTGGGCAGTGTAGGAGGTTATTTATCACATCATATGTGCAATTTTATATTGATTCAATGTCAGTCTGACAACACCATAGAGGAAGAAATGAAAGCACCACAGCATGGACCATCCCATTAAGGTATGTGAAGTGTTTGCAGCACTAACTCATAAAATACTGTGCATATAGCAGCACATTCTCCCCATGCCATGCTCATAACACCACCAAATAGTTATAACATCAACTGTATCAGCCACCGCCAACTGCAAAGCAAGCATTCCGGGCAAAAAAATAATGGTCATAGAATGTGTTTACAGTATTTGCAGCACTGTGATACTGTCAATATATCAGCACACTCCATCCATGCCATGCAGATAACTCCACCAAATGGTTATGACATCATCAACTGCATAGGTCCCCACAGACTGAAAATCAAGCATTTGTGGGAAAAATCAGTCTTCACATTCATAAACATTGCATTAAACAAAATTAGACTTTGCTAATATTTGATGGTGTTGTGAGAAAAAGTTTGTTTGGGACAATTCTGGCTGTTCTGGTTAGGTTAGGTTTGCTTCCATTATATTATATTATGTGTATTATGCTGTTATCTTAGTCGAGTTTAGGTTATATTATTTTTTTCAATTGTTTATCCATTAATATGTAATTTTAGATTCTTGATTGAACAAGCAGAAGTTAGCTGACAAGCCATGCCTATTACCAGTGTAAGGATTTGTTTGCTGTGTACCTTTTTCACTCCAGTACCCAACAAAATTATTAGGCTTTTTTAAGGACAAGCAAGTGTAGAATTTTCTGAGAACATGACATTGTTTCCAGCAAGGTTATCTGCCCAAATTGTCTGAGTCTGCCAGCATTTGTTTTTGAAGGAATTACATGGCCACAACTCAATGGACAAGCCACAGCCCAGACCATCCCATTAAGGTATGTAAATGTTTGCAGCATTAACTCATAAAATATCATTAATATCATAGCACATTTCCTCTATACCATACCTATGGCATCAATTGTATCAACTGCCATTGACTTCAAAGTAATCATTTGCTGAGGAAGTGAGTGGTCACCAGAGTGGGGAAACTTACTTTCCGGGTTGGGATTCGGAGTGCATACCGACTTCCTCTGGAGTACATTTTCATGGACAGATTTTTGTTGTGCATGGAATCTGTTCACCAGTAACCAACTGGAAAAGCCTGTGTAGTCAGCACCTATATAATATGCATAGTCATTTTTGGTCAAATCAAATGTCAAAGCATAGGAACAAAGAAGTGAACAATGGATGGCACCACCTGCAGCAAATCATGATAATCAGCAGAGTTTCGTCTCATAACTCACAGGAGCAACATGCTTTTCTTTCACTGTTGGTTTCAGTACAAGGCTAGCCATATGAAAAACAAACAAAAATACTTCACACTTCCCCTTCAGCTCAGAGTCCATACTTTTACCTATGCAGCCAATTCCCTATGTAATATGAACCCACCTCCGCTACCACACACGGCACTGTCAGATGTGATGGTGGTGCGCAACACATAAGATCAGTCAAGGTGTTGTGTTTGCAGCATGACACTTAACAATGTGTCCAAGGTTGCTAATGGTTATGATGCAGGGTGGGAATTAAGGCACTTCTTAAGAGATTTTATCTCTGAAAACATTTTTGTGCTCCGGGTTCATACTGGATAGGATGGGCTTCACATGTACTCAGACACAAACGTGGTAACAAAGATATCAATAAAAACAAACAGAACGACAAAAAAAAGGTTATTTGGTAAATATTTCTTAAAAGGTGTTCTTGGAATTGTAGAATTTTTTTTTGCAGAATACAATGTTTATGAACGTGATTCGGAAGATGCGATCATTCGTTTTCTCCGTAAATGCTTACGTCTCAGTTAATCTTAGCGATAATACCTATAATGCGCCATATATGCCACACCGCTGCTCTTTGTTGCATAATTTATCCATCCCTCACCTGGCACTTCTCAGACGTGATTAAAGGGACCTTCAACACTTCACGCAGTTAATTCAACACCTTTTCACGTCAAAAATGCTTGATTTCTGCCTCTTTGCCACATAGATGACACCCTACTATTCCACCACAATGCCAGAAAAACTAAACATACAGCACGGCCAAGGCGATATATAAACATGCAGCACGGCTCAGGGAGCAGCCAGCTTCTGCTCGGTCTCGTCTTGCCTCACGACTTCCAACAAATAGTATAATTCATAATTAAATAGGAAAACCTAACCTAATACAATCTACTCTTATCTAAACCAATATAAACTCATACATTATAATTGAAAAACAAGCGTAATATTTATTGTGACGTCATCCGTACACACGGCTTCAAGCCGTGCTGTTTAGTTTTTTTTGGCATTCTGGTAGAGTAGTATCGGTGTGTCATCTATGTGGCAAAGAGGCGGAAATGAAGCATTTTCGACGTGAAAAAGTGTTGAATCAACTGCGTGAAGTGTTGAATGTCCCTTTAATCATGTCTGAGAAGTGCCAGGTGAGGGATGGATAAATTATGCAACAAATAACAGCAGTGTGGCATATATTGCGCATTATATATATTGTCACCAAGACTAACCGAGATGTAAGCATTTATGGAGAAAACAAATGATCGCATCTTCCGAATCAAGTTTATAAAAATCATATTCCGAAGAAAAAAATCCTAGAATTCCAAAAACACATTTTAAGAAAAATACTGGTTATTCCACTTATGGTCACCACTCAAACTAACCATTATTTGTAGCAGTCAGCAGCCAGACCACAGCTTCACACACTCCATCAATCTCAGCCACCGGAATTGCCGAAAACGTGCCAACAGCAACTTGCAAGATGAGCATGTGCACTGAGTACACTTCTCCGGCTCTGGAGCCACGTCTCAGAAAACCTGTGTTCCTGCCACCCATATAGTGGGAAAGTTTGACAGTTTTAAGAGACGTCCTCCGGAGTCCACCGATCAGAATTCGCCATTAGCATTTTCTGTTCTGAAATCTGTCTGTCAACCAATCAATGCAAGGTAGTTTTTATATGATGTCATAACCATTAGCAACTTTGAACACATGGTTAACAGTGTCATACTGTAAACACAAGACCTTGACTGATCCTTTGCTTTGATCACATCCAACTGTCATGTGTGCGGTAGAGTAGTTTGGTAATCTTCAAGTATTACCTCTCATGCTTGCTTTATATCAACAATGTATCCAAACCATCATCAGCTGACTGCCAGTCAGCTGTTGGTGATGTCACTCGAACATACAGAGGGGGGGGGGATGTGCAGATGCTATTTCACGATGGTGAAAACCTAACCTAACATTAACCTAACCTGACCCTTATAAATATTCCTGGTGATGCCCTTGGATCATTCAGTGCACACAGCTGCTGGGTGCACACAGCTGCTGGGTACATTTGAGTGACGTCACCAACAGCTGACTGGCAGTCAGCTGACGATGGCTTGGATACATTATTGAGATAAAGGAAGTGAGGGGTAATACTTGAAGAATACCGAGTAGTTGTGCATCTAACTGTCGCAAGTGCACAGCATAGACCAACTGTGAAAGGAAAGCACCTTGCTCCTGTGAGTTATGAGACGAAACCGTGCTGATTATTACAAGTCACTGCCGGGCGGTGCCATCCATTGTTCACTTCTTTGTTCCTATGTTTTGACATTTGATTTGACAAAAATGAGAATGCACATTACATATGCATATTATGTAGGTACTGATTACATAGGTTTTTGTCTGGTCGGTTACTGGTAAACAGATACCATGCATAAAAAATGATGTCCATGAAAATGTACTCCAGAAGAAGTCGGCATGTGCTCAGACTCCTAACCCGGAAAGTAAGTTCCCGCTCTGTTATGAAGTCATATAAAAAATACCTTGCATCAATTGATTGACACAGATTTCATGATGATGATTATGATTGGGGTTTTGGGTCGCATCGACCAGGGTAGGTCATTTAGTGCCCATCACAGATTTCAGAACAGAAAACACTAATGCAGCCAATTCTGATTGGTGGGCTCCAGGACATCTCTTAAAACTGTCAAATTGTCCCACTATATGGGTGGTGCAAACACAGGTTCTCAGAGATTAGGCTCCAGTTGAGTAACCAAAGAACATTGCACTCAGTGTGCAGGCTCACCATCTTGCAAGCTGTTGGCTCGTCGTCTGTGTTTCCGGTGGTCGAGATTGAGAGAAGTGTGTGAATATGTGGTCCAGCTGCTGACTGCTACGAAAAGTGGTTAGTTCGAGTGGTAACCGTAAGCAGAATAACCAGCATTTTTGTGGATGACGTTCTGGGTTATCTTCAAATATTACCCCTCACACTTTCTTTACACCAACAATGTATCCAAACCATCGTCAGCTGACTGCCAGTCAGCTGTTGGTGACATCACTCGAACATACAGATAGAGGGAAGGGTGTGCAGATGCTATTTCACAATGGTGAAAACCTAACCTAACCTGACCCATATAAATATTCCTGGTGATGCCCTTGGATCATTCAGTGCACCCAGCTGTGGGGTGTCGGTACATTTGAGTGACGTCACCAACAGCTGACTGGCAGTCAGCTGACAATGGCTTGGATACATTAATCGGTTTTACAGCGGCAATTTGCTCTCCCGTCTAGTCGCTTTACATCCTTCCAAGTCATTCCTTGCTTCAACTAAACATTCCAGACATGAACTAAAAAAGTATATCGAAGAACATTTATTATTAACAAGAATTGATTTCACTAAATTTTCTGAACTTTTTTTAATTCACAAAACTTGTTTCTTGGTGATGAGAATAAAACGATTTTAGACTGATTGTTTTAGTATAATGTTCCTTAAACCATTTTATATTCCAAAACCTATATCCCAGTATGCGGCAGGCAACAAATCAGTCGGTGCACGAGTGTCCTACTCGTGGGATGTGTTGTGATTATTTATTAGTTGTGGGGCGTGGGCATGCCGGCAGTATCAGGTATGGATTTATAAACTTGGTTGACATCGATTAAGTGTACCTTTGTTATCATTTTCTCTACCATTGCTCAGGAAGTTGGCTTATAACCACATCCTTCGCTAATTTAACCACAGCGCCAATTTGTCATCTGGCAGTCATCCGTCCACTGCCAGATACCATAGAGCTGAGTGCAGTCTCAACGTAAATTAAAAAGCGTATTGCAATTTGCTGATATCCGTAAGTTTAATTCTACTTATTTCAGCAGCGTCAATAGTAAAACCTATTTCGTTATCAAAACTGATGTGAGAATTATATTTGCTGGTTGCTTTTAATTTATGCAGATCACTATGCCAGGTCTTCTCCCTCTATCTCGTTCCTGAGACCACGTGACCTGGGAGCAAAGTTCCACTGTAAAACCAACTATTGTTGAGATAAAGGAAGTGTGAGGGGTAATACTTGAAGAATACCGACATTCTGTTTGTTTTATTGATATCCTTGTTCCCACATTAGGGTTGGAGTACATGTTAAGCCAATCCTATGCAGTATCAACCCAGAGTGCAAAAATGTTTTCAGAGATAAAACATCTGAAGAAGTAACTTAATTCCCACCCTGGTGGTCACATCATCTTAATCACATTCAAAAGCATATTTTATCAAATCCAAAAATCAAGTTATCATGATCTGCAAATGCACCACATAGTCAAACATTGCATGCTTTGTATGCTTCATGGCAGCAAAATGTGTATAAAAATTGCATGCAGTTACCTTAAACTACAATAATACCAAAATTACTTTAAGCTGCAAATCTACCTTTTGCATTAGGCATCCACATACCAGCAGAACAGCGGAACTGAAATACTGCGGTCCCAAGGAACAAAAGCGCAAGTGCCTGGAGCACTCATTGCAACCAACGACTCTATGCCCACATGTAGATAATTATCTTCCTTGGGACGACGGAGTGTGCCCCAGAACAAAACTTACCGATCGTCTTTTTTCCCTGTATAATTTTGCCAGGTCTTTATCGACCGCAGAAAGGTACGATGCAACCAGCGACGAGACCTCCGCGCCCAACTCCGCCATAGCTGACACGCGGTCACAAAAGACCACGCGTGCCGGCGTGGTTCCTGCGCAGACCTGTTGGTTGCCAGATATGCTCCTCATTCTAGACTTCTAGGCTCATATCACTAGAATGTACGCAAAATCAGTGCAAACCTCATGAAAAGTAACATTTTGACAAGTACAGTAATGAATAATAACAGCTATTTTAGGCATATTTTTCGAAACAACTTATCTAAGTATAAACGTCGAAAACATACAAGCCATCTTTACTATACGAAAAACTACTACACGGTTTATCACCCAGAATTTTAATAAGCTTCCAGAAAAATAGTATAATCCAGATTGTAGGACAAAGGTACGATGGAATTAATGGCAAACATTCTCAATAAATAGTCAAGGAAGTAGGAACTTGTTGCAAGGAATGGGCACGGGAGCAGGCCAGTTTTACTAGCAGAAGAGGTGATCACCGTGCACAACTTTCAGTTGCATACTTCATTGGGTCACGGTCAATTACAAAGGTCAGAATGCATTAAAAACTACGAGAACGGTTAAGCCTCCTGACATATGCGACCGATGCGCACAAAAAGGGCATTGACGGACAGCACCTGGCGGTGTGCATCATTTCATCGCACATTGCGGCAGGTCAAGGTCAATCATGAAGATAAAAAATGTCCTAGAATGATGGGGACAGTCATAGCTCCCCAGCTAAGGAATATCTATCCTTGTAATCGTCATTGTCATGGAGCTGACCAATGTGCACAACTTTTAGTCATATTTTTAGACCGCTCAAGGTCAAGTTGAAGGTCATAGTTCACTTGAAATGGTTCACTTGAAATGACGGGGACAGCTCTAGCTCATGAGCGAGAGTATGCACACTACCAAATTGTTACTTGCAGAATAGGTTATCACCGTGCACAACTTTCAGTTGCATACTTCATTAGGTCAAGGTCAAGTACAAAGGTCAGAATGCACTAAACCTACGGGAACGGTTAGGCCTCCTGACATATGGGACCGATGCGCACAAGAAGGGTATTCACGGACAGCACCTGACGGTGTGCATCTTTTCATCGCACATTGGGGCAGGTCAAGGTCAATGATGAAGGTCAAAAATATCCTAAAATGATGGGGACAGTCATAGCTCCCCAGTTAAGGCACATCAATCCTTGTAATTGTCATTGTCATGGAGCTGACTATTGTGCCCAACTTTCAGTCATATTTTTAGACCGCTGAAGGTCAAGTTGAAGGTCAGAGTGCACTTGAAATGACCGGGACAGCTCTAGCTCATGAGCGATAGCATGCACACTACCAAATTGTTACTTGCAGAATAGGTGATCACCGTGCACAACTTTCAGTTGCATACTTCATTAGGTCAAGGTTAATTAAAAGGTCAGAATGCATTAAAACCTACGGGAACGGTTGCGCCTCCCGACATATGGGATCGACGCACACAAAATGGGTATTGACCGACAGCACCTGCCGGTGTGCATCTTTTCATCGTACATTGCGGCAGGTCAAGGTCAATCATCAAGGTCAAAATTGTTCTAGAATGATGGGGACAGTCATAACTCCCCAGCTAAGGCACATCAATCCTTGTAATCGTCATTATGAGGGAGCTGACCACTGTGCGCAACTTTGAGTCATATTTTTAGACCAATCGAGGTCAAGGTGAAGGTCATAGTGCACTTGAAATGAACGGGACAGATCTAGCTCATGAGCGATAGTATGCACACTACCAAATTGCTACTAGCAGAAGAGATGATCACCGTACACAACTTTCAGTTGCATTCTTCATTAGATCAAGGTCAATTACAAAGGTCAGAATGCATTAAAAGTTACGGGATCGGTTGCGCCTCCTGACATATGGGACCGATGCACACAAAAATGGTATTTACGGACAGCACCTGGTATTGTGCATCTTTTCGTCGCACGTTGCAGCAGGTCAAGGTCAATCATGACGGTCAAAATTGTCCTAGAATGATGGGGACAGTCATAGGTCCCTAGCTAAGGCACATCATTCATTTTAATCGTCATTGTCATGGAGCTGACCACTATGCACAACTTTCAGTCATATTTTAGACCGCTCCAGGTCAAGGTTAAGGTCAGAGTGCACTTCAAATGACCGGGACAGCCCTAGCTCATGAGCGATAGTATGCACACTACCAAATTGTTACTTGCAGAATAGGTGATCACCGTGCATAACTTTCAGTTGCATACTTAATTAGGTCAAGGTCAAGTACAAAGGTCAGAATGCATTATAACCTACGGGAACGGTTGTGCCTCCTGACATATGGGATCAATGCGCACAAAAATGGTATTGACGGACAGCACCTGACGGTGTGTATCTTTCCATCGCATATTGTGCCAGGTCACGGTCAATGATGAAGGTAAAAAATATCCTAAAATGATGGGGACTGTCATAGCTCCCCAGCTAAGGCACATCAATCCTTGTAATCGTCATTGTCATGGAGCTGACTACTGTGTCCAACTTTCAGTCATATTTCTAGACCGCTGAAGGTCAAGTTGAAGGTCAGAGTGCACTTGAAATGACCGAGACAGCTCTAGCTCATGAGCGATAGCATGCACACTACCAAATTGTTACTTCCAGAATAGGTGATCACCGTGCACAACTTTCAGTTGCATACTTCATTAGGTCAAGGTCAATTAAAAGGTCAGAATGCATTAAAACCTACGGGAACGGTTGCGCCTCCCGACATATGGGATCGACGCACACAAAATGGGTATTGACCGACAGCACCTGCCGGTGTGCATCTTTTCATCGTACATTGCGGCAGGTCAAGGTCAATCATCAAGGTCAAAAATGTTATAGAATGATGGGGACAGTCATAACTTCCCAGCTAAGGCACATCAATCCTTGTAATCGTCATTATGAGGGAGCTGACCACGGTGCGCAACTTTTAGTCATATTTTAGACCAATCGAGATCAAGGTGAAGGTCATAGTGCTCTTGAAATGAACGGGACAGATCTAGCTCATGAACGATAGTATGCACACTACCAAATTGCTACTAGCAGAAGAGATGATCACCGTACACAACTTTCAGTTGCATTTTTCATTAGATCAAGGTCAATTACAAAGGTCAGAATGCATTAAAAGTTACGGGATCGGTTGCGCCTCCTGACATATGGGACCGATGCACACAAAAATGGTATTTACGGACAGCACCTGGTATTGTGCATCTTTTCGTCGCACGTTGCAGCAGGTCAAGGTCAATCATGAAGGTCAAAATTGTCCTAGAATGATGGGGACAGTCATAGCTCCCTAACTAAGGCACATCATTCATTTTAATCGTCATTGTCATGGAGCTGACCACTGCGCACAACTTTCAGTCATATTTTTACAACGCTCAAGGTCAAGTTGAAGGTCATCGTGCACTTGAAATGACCGGGACAGCTCTAGCTCATGAGCGATAGTATGCACACTACCAAATTGTTACTTGCAGAATAGGTGATCACTGTGCACAACTTTCAGTTGCATACTTCATTAGGTCAAGGTCAATTACAAAGGTCAGAATGCATTAAAACCTACGGGAACGGTTGTGCCTCCTGACATATGGGACCGATGCGCACAAAAAGGTATTGACGGACAGCACCTGGCGGTGTGCATCTTTTCATCGCACATTGCGGCAGGTCAAGGTCAATCATGAAGGTAAAAAATGTCCTAGAATGATGGGGACAGTCATAGCTCCCCAGCTAAGGCACATCAATCCTTGTAATCGTCATTGTCATGGAGGCTGACCACTCGTGCCCAACTTTTAGTCATATTTTTAGACCGCTCAAGGTCAAGGTTGAAGGTCAGAGTGCACTTGAAATGACCGGGACAGTTCCAGCTCATGAGCGATAGTATGCACACTACCAAATTGTTACTTGCAGAATAGGTGATCACCGTGTACAACTTTCAGTTGCATACTTCATTAGGTCAAGGTCAATTACAAAGGTCAGAATGCATTAAAACCTACGGGAACGGTTGTGCCTCCTGACATATGGGACCGATGCGCACAAAAGTGTATTGACAGACAGCACCTGGCGGTGCGCATCTTTCATCGCACATTGTGGAGGTCAAGGTCAATCATGAAGGTCAAAATTGTCCTAGAATGATGGGGATATTCATAGCTCCCCAGCTAGGGCACATCAATCCTTGTAATCGTCATTGTCAGGGAGCTGATCACTGTGCGAAACTTTTAGTCATATTTTTACACCGCTCAAGGTCAAGTTGAAGGTCATAGAGCACTTGAAATGACCGGGACAGTTCTAGCTCATGAGCGATAGCGTGCACACTACCAAATTGTTACTTGCAGAATAGGTGATCACCGTGTACAACTTTCAGTTGCATATTCATTAGGTCAAGGTCAATTACAAAGATCAGAATGCATTAAAAACTACGGGAACGGTTACGCCTCCCGACATATGGGACCGATGCGCACAAAAGGGTACTGACGGAGAGCACCTGGCGGTGTGCATCTTTTCATCGCACATTGCGGCAGGTCAAGGTCAATCATGAAGGTCAAAGATGTCCTAAAATGATGGGGTCAGTCATAGCTCCCCAGCTAAAGCACATCAATCCTTGTAATCGTCATTGTCAAGAAGTTGAACACTGTGATACATTTTTAGTCATATTTTTAGACCGCTCAAGGTCAAGGTGAAGGTCATAGTGCAATTGAAATGAACGGGACAGCTCTAGCTCATGAGCGATAGAATGCACACTACCAAGTTGTGTCTTGCAGAATAGGTGATCACTGTGCACAACTTTCAGTTGCCTACTTCATTAGGTCAAGATCAATTACAAAGGTCAGAATGCATTCAAAACGCCTGGAACGGTGGCGCCTGTGATCATAGCCTATATATCTTGGGGTTAACTTGGGGTCAAATGAGGGCATGTAAGGTCGCAGTGCCAAGTTCCGGCTTCCTTATACGTGGATTGCATGACATAACTTTTCGGGTTATTTCCCAAAGAGAAACTCTGCAAGTACCTCCCTGCAATCAAATCCCTGCAATTATCCCTGCAAGTACACAGGCCGTAATTGTGTGCCAATGGTCCATTTAATCCTAAATTTGCATCCACTTGATGCAAGACATATGCGGTTTTTCCACCTCGGTACGTACGAGCAGGTTTGCAACATGACAGTCGCGTTACTGGTTAATCCAGCAAAAACAATTTAAGCAAAATGTGCTCTGGATGTTCATTTGAAGGTACCGAAAATTTCACGATACCGAGAATCGTGCCGGGGCCCAAAAAGTCGCGCTGGGGCCACCAAAATTCGCGTCGGTCCACCAAAATTTGTGCAGGGGCTCCAAATAAATACGGCAGGCCCAGAAAACTCGTTCCGAGGCCAGAAAATCTGTAACAGGAACTGCCAAGATAGCGTTGGGGTCACAGCTAAGTACAACGCGCCCCGCAAACTCGAACCGGTTCCCCCAAATATCGCGCTCGGGACCCACAATTACCATCGGTAGTCCCAAAAATCTTGTCTGGGCATCAAACATTCACGTCGGGGCTCCCAAGAACTGGCGTCTAGGGCCCCACATAAGCACAGTGTGACCCCAAAAATCGCATCGGTATCCCCAAAAAATCAAGCCGGAGCCTTCCAAAATATGGAAAGGATTCCAACAAATAATTGTCCGGATCAGAAAAATGGCTCTGGAGCACCGAACATATCATCAGAGGCCTTCACAAATCGCGTACGGCCCCGCAAAACATACCGGAGCTCGAAAAAATAGAGGTGAAATACAAAAACATGGCGCCAGGGGCTCGCAAAAATAAGACCGGGATTCGGACTTTAAAGAAAATTCAGACGAGATCCACAAAAATCGCGTTGGGCCCCCGGAACCACGCGCCTGGGCGCGATAAGTTGCGCTTGGACCCATAAAAATCGCACCGAAGCCCCAAAATTGTACTGGGGCCCCACAAATATGCATCAGAGGCCCGAAATAAACACAGCGGGACCCTAAGAGCACAACGGGGGCCGAAAGTGCAACTGGCCCTCCAAAGCGCACGGTCTCGCAGAAAGCGACAGGGCCTTAAAACATGCCTTGCAGCTCTAAATAAACATACCGGGAGTTCTAACAAATACAACGGAAGCTCTCAAGGCACGCAGGGGCCGTGCGACCGCACAAGGACCTGAAAAAGGGGCTGGAGCCGTAAAAAGCAACATGGTCCCAAAACGAACAAAAAGACAGAACACTAAATATCGGGATCTCTGAAAGCGCCCCGACACCTAAAAAAAATCGTCGGTGCACAAAAAAGCAACGAAACCCTAAAACGAGCAGGGGTTTCGAAAATATGTTGGGTCCGTAACAAAAATGGATTGGAGCCCTAAGACACATCCGTAGACGAAGAGAGACGAAACCGGTCCAAAAAAACACTGAGGCAAGGCCTCGGTTCGGTAGCCAATCTCGGAGCATATTTAATCAAAGATAGGATTGGAAGATTGAAAATAGGGAAGTAATGGTCGAATTTAATTAATCGAATTTTCGCAGCGAACGTCCATACGAAGCATTCCATCACGTCAAATAGGGCGCCAGTCTATCATGTGGCAGCAATTAGCAAAACGTAGGAGGCCTAGCAGAAACCGTAGCATCGCACGAAGTGTGGCGAATGCGCCGAATGCGCAAGATGGGTGTGCATGTGCAAGAACGTTGGCGTCATGGCGACCGGGCACTATGAACTGGAATGTCTGAAATTGGGAAAATTTAAATTTTAAAGTGATTTGTATAGGTGTAATTTCAGCAGTCTGAGGTGACTTATCAAGGGATACCAAAAGAAAACATTCCAACAGGGTGGGGGAGTTATGGTTGAAATCCGACGAATCAGAAACGATACTGGTACATCAGGCCCCTCCATAGGATAATTCAGTTGGTCACTAATTATTTTATTTAAAAAGGTCACCTTTGACAAAATAGTGGTCGAAATCCGAAGAATTTTTAATGGGGTAAGTGGGCCCCTTACAGATACGTTTCCCGCCCCCTCTCCCTTGACGAAAATATAGGTACGTCACTGGTCTCCCAATAATTTTCAGAAACATACGCCAATGGGGCAAAGCCAACATTGAGGGGGAAAATTCCCCCTCACAAGCATACAAAACAACACCGATTCCCCATACAAAATGGGAGGAATGATGTTTTTAAATGCATTTTCTTCCTACAAACTTCTCTTCTGTGATTACAGCCTACATGATTAGAGCTTCCCAGATTCAATACCTTCTCAACGACGTCATTTACAAAACGGTGTAGCACAGCGAAAACCATGGGCGTGGCGGCGTAGAATTTGAAGGTTTTGCATTATTTATGCATTGCCATGGTTGCATTGTTGCATTGTCATTTATGCACTGTTGTTCAACAATGCTTGATCTTGCCGTGCATTTATTCCCTGAGGATGTAATATTTTAGTTTGTGTGCCAGGTTTAGCCTTGCAGCAAGCACCAAATTTTATTTTAAAAAATCAATAAATCCCTAAAATGGCGATCAGAAAACCAATTTCTCGTTGTCACCTTCGCGAAATTGTAGTCATAGCAAGGGCGTCGCCACCGGGGGTAGGGGGTAGTCGCCCCCCGTCACCCGTCAAACAGGGCGCCGCCCCCCCTAAAAAAAACACTAAAAAAACACTAAAAAAACAAAAACAAAACACCGGAAGCTCTCAAGGCACATAGGGGCCATATGACCGCACAAGGGCCTGAAAAGAGGCTGGGGCCGCAAAAAACAACAGGATCCCAAAACGAACAAAAATACCGGGCACTAAGTAAACACATCGAGATCTTTGAAAGTGCCCCGACAATTAAAAAAAAAAAATTCGGTGCGCAAAAAAGCAACAAACCCTAAAACGAGCAGGGGTTTCGAAAATGCGTTGGAACTCTAACAAAAATGAATTGGAGCCTTAAGACACATCCGTAGACGAAGAAATACGAAACGGGTCCAAAGAAGTACACTCAGGCAGGGCTTTGGTTCGGTAGCCAACCTGGAAGCATGTTTAATCAAAGATATGAGGTGCATCAAAGCTCAGCGGGTACCCGCATTTCTTCACCATAAAATATGGTAAGAAGGGAACTAATGATCGAATTTAATTTATCGAATTTTCGCAGCGAACGCCCATACGAAGCATTTTATCACGTCAAATATGGCGCAAGTCTATCATGTGGCAGCAATTAACAAAGCGTAGGAGGTCCAGCAGAATCCGTAGCATCGCACGAAGTGTGGCGAATGCGCCGAATGCGCAAGATGGGTGTGCACGTGCACTAACGTTGGCGTCGTGGCGACCGGGGACTATGAACTGGAATGTCAGAAATTGGAAAATTTTACATTTTAAAGTGATTTGTGCAGGTGTAATTTCAGCAGTGCGAGGTGACTTGTCAAGGAATACCAAAAGAATACATTTGAACAGGTTGTGGAAGCTAGGGTTGAAATCCGACGAATCAGAAAAGATAGTGGTAGATTAGGCCCCTCCACAGGATAATTCAGTTGATCACTAATTATTTTATTTCAAAAGTTCCCCTTTGACAAAATAGTGGTCGAAATCGGAAGACTATATTAAGTAGTTGGACCCCATCCAAATACGTTTGCCCCCTCCCCTTCACGCAAATATGGGTGCGTCACTGGTCTCCCAATAATTTTCAGAACTTACGCCCATGGAGCAAAGCCAACATTGCGGGGTAAATTCCGCCTCACAAGCATACAAAACAACACCGATGCCCCATATTAAATGGGAGGAATGATGTTTTAAAATGTATTTTCTTCCTACTAAGTTGTCTTCTGTGATTACAGCCTACATGATTAGAGCTTCCCAGCTTCAGTACCTTCTCAACGACATAATTTACAAAACGGTACAGCACAGCGATAACCATGGGCGTGACGGCGTGGAATTCGAAGGTTTTGCATTATTTATGCATTGTCATTGTTACATTGTTGCATTGCCATTGATGCATGGTTGTTCAATGCTTGTTCTTGCCGTGAATTTATTCGCGGAGTATTTATTAGTTTAGCTTCTGTGCCAAGTGCCTTGCAGCCAGCACCAAATGTTATGAAAAAATTAATAAATCCCTAAGATGACGATCAGAAAACCAATTCAATCCACTTCTCGTTGCCACCTTCGTGAAATTGTTGTCCTGGGACTGAGAAATGATCGTTTAAGTTTGTTTATGAGATCAAGCTGGTGGGAATGACTAACAGTAGTGATGAACCTAGCTATATTCAGTTAAACTTGGTGAACAAAGAAGTGGGTTGATCAATGGAAGATATCTTTAAGATATGCTCAGCACGAGCCCCACCAGCTCGCTACAATCTAGAGGCCAGCGGGAAGATTCTTCTCGTCGATAAAGCATAAAGATATTGGTTTGTTTTGGCACTGACGTATTTATCTACATTTGCTTATTTATACCCTGGTATGGCTCGGTTCTCAGCGAAAAAAAAGATTCTTGCCATTGCGCTTTGCGTAAATTATATACCATGCCAAGAACAAACAAGACATCAATATGAAATCATGTTCCCATTCGGGAACCATGCTTAAAAAGCAAGAGGAGGCCCTAGCAAAGTGGAGGCCCCTTTTCGGGGAGCAGGAGGCCCCCTATCAACATTGCCCCCCCTGGAAGAATTTCGTGGCGACGCCACTGAGTCATAGGACTGACAAATGATCGTTTAAGTTTGCTTATGACATCAAGTGGTGGGAATGACTAACAGTATTGATGAATCTAGCTATATTCAGTTAGACTTCGTGAACATAGAAGTGGGTTGATCAATGGGCGATATCTTTAAGATACGCTTAGCACCAGCCACGCCAGCTCGCTGCAATCTAGAAGCCAGCGGGAAGATTCTTCTGGTGGAGAAAGCATTAAGACATTGGTTTGTTTTGGTACTTAGGTATTTATCCACATATTACTTATTTATGCCCTGGTAGGTCTCAGTTCTCAGAAAAAAAATGTTATTGCGTTTTGCGTAAATGATGCACCATGCCAAGAACAAACAAAACATCAATATGAAATCATGTTTCCCATTCTGGAACCATAGTAAGAGCCTAAAAACCAATAGGAGGTCCTAAGACAGGGGAGGCTCCTTTCGGGGAGCAGGAGGACCCCTTTCAATATTGCCCCCCCCCCCCCCTTGGAAGAATTTCGTGGCGACGCCACTGCATCCCCCTCCGAGACGGGGTGTAAGGATCTGATCGGAGAGACGGCGCGGATAAAGAGACCCAAGTCTAAGTGGCAATATGTGAATGAAGGTGATGCTACAGTTCAAGTGACACCAGTTGGTTGCAAGAAATAACTAGTTCTGTGCAGTTGAGGTTCGCTATTTGATTTTGGCTTGGTCTGACGGTGCGGCAGTTGGTCGCACTCGTTGCCATGACAACCAGCACTGTGGAGCGGACGGTCCCTTGACATCGGAGCCGATACACGCGCGGCGAGAGGCAGGTAGTGATGGATGGGTACCGGCGTCATGGCACGGCGGCTACACACCACGACCACCGACCGGATGGCAGCTCTCCCTGGCTCATGACACGGAGCCGTCAGACGTCACGGCACGGCGGCTACACACCACGACCACCGGCCGGATGGTAGCTCTCCCTGGCTAATGACATGGAGCCGTCAGACGTCACGGCACGGCGGCTACACACCACGACCACCGGCCGGATGGCAGCTCTCCCTGGCTCATGACATGGAGCCGTCAGACGTCATGGCACGGCGGCTACACACCACGACCACCGGCCGGATGGCAGCTCTCCCTGGCTCGTGACACGGAGCCGTCAGACGTCACGGCACGGCGGATACACACCACGACCACCGACCGGATGGCAGCTCTCCCTGGCTCATGACATGGAGCCGTCAGACGTCACGGCACGGCGGCTACACACCACGACCACCGGCCGGATGGCAGCTCTCCCTGGCTCATGACACGGAGCCGTCAGACGTCACGGCACGGCGACTACACACCACGACCACCGGCCGGATGGCAGCTCTCCCTGGCTCGTGACACGGAGCCGTCAGACGTCACGGCACGGCGGCTACACACCACGACCACCGGCCGGATGGCAGCTCTCCCTGGCTCATGACACGGAGCCGTCAGACGTCACGGCACGGCGGCTACACACCACGACCACCGACCGGATGGCAGCTCTCCCTGGCTCATGACACGGAGCCGTCAGACGTCACGGCACGGCGGCTACACACCACGACCACCGACCGGATGGCAGCTCTCCCTGGCTCATGACACGGAGCCGTCAGACGTCACGGCACGGCGACTACACACCACGACCACCGACCGGATGGCAGCTCTCCCTGGCTCATGACATGGAGCCGTCAGACGTCGGTCTTGGCTGAAAACTGTTCTTTACGCCAGTTTGTGTATTCGGAAAATATACCGCAAAAGATGAACTTTACAGCATTCCCTTCCCCCAAAAAGCCAGTATCAGACCCGCACATTCCTTATCAAATGTATTGTCAGTTCTGACTGACATATACGGCGAAGACGGGACCTATAGTGGTTTGCCGTACCGAAGCTTATCAGTGTACACACGTCTTAACAAAGGCGCCACCGTACTGCAGCGAGTCTGTGTACACTGTACATGCGTTTCAACAAAGGCCAGACCATACCGCAAGGTTCGGTGTACACACTATAGGCGACAAATGCAAGGACCGAAAGTTCGGTTAGAAAGCCCGGTCAGAATACGCGGGCTTTTTTACTAGTCTTTGGAGTATATGCAGGTCTTTCAACAGGTCTGTCACTTCACTTCATATATTTTAGGGAATGTAAACTTCACAAAAAAACCTAATGTCTGGCATGTTACTTGCTGAAGACAGCAGACCATGAAGTTGATAAGTCTAACATATCCATGACTTGCAGCTTTCAAACGTCTTCCATAGTTAACAACAAAATTCCACAAAAAGCGTCTCTCCAGACGTACAGCTTAATATTTACCTTCATGGGTGTAGAATCGGAAGATTATTGATATATTTAAAGAAAAATAAATGCAACGACACAAAGAGCAATTTGGAGTGCATCTTAACTCAAAGCAATGCAAATTTGTATCCAAAGTTAAAATTTGCATCCAAGGTAAATTTGATAGGCACAAAATGCTTTACGAGCAATACTTATCTTCCAGTATAGTGTTGTCTCAAATGCTCCAATATAAAATTACAGCTAATATACTTGTCACCAATGTATTATTGTACTGCATAAAAGTTTTGGATTCTGACCTATGCTGAACATGCCAGCGGGAAAGGGACTCATTAATGCACAAGTTGTGGGGTTGTGAACACGTTCAAATATTTTGGAAAGGCATAGATGAACGGTTGAGATTCTTAGCTGAAGTTGGTGACTTTATGTTTGAAAAAAGGAGGTTGTATTGGGTTTGCATAGTCTGCATAGAATGCTTTGTAAGTCATTGTGTTATCGTAGGGAAGCATATTATGTGGACCGGTTAGTATATCAGTGTTGCAATTTTGAAGACACGATTTCTGTATGAAAGACAGATTGAGGAAACGTTTGCTGTTAGGAATAGGAACAGGGTTAGATTAGATAAGAAACGGTGTGTTGCCTTTCCTTGATTTG